>JACM01010643.1:0-36405 GCA_000787095.1 Periophthalmodon schlosseri | reverse complement strand
GAAATTACCCAAATGATTGTAGTGAAGATTTATGTAGTTTAAAACTACAGGGTTTTCAGTTTGAGGGAAGAACTTAGCCTAATATGCAGGGTTGAAGATTTATGTAGTTTAAAACTACAGGGTTTTCAGTTTGAGGGAAGAACTTAGCCTAAATATGCAGGGTTTGTGTGTTAAACATGTGTGAATGAAACAAAACACAACTCCAGGTTTGTTTTTGATGAGGAAGCAGTATTATAACAGATGAGAAAACAGTGTAATATTGGCCTTATAAAGTTAAAGCTACTGTTTAAGTCTCACCTGATGGTGTTTTGTTTCATTCATACATGTCTGGGTGATGTCGTGTATTAATTTCATTTGTGCTCCTCCATGTTTTTAAAATCTATTTACATTTGAACTGGGGATGGGCGATTTATTGGTTCCAGTGTCGGTATCAGCCGACATCGATTTGTCAATATCGGTATTGGCTGATATCGATGTTATTTGTTGTTGTATTTTTATAATAGTGAAAAGTAATAAATTTGGGGGCCTTGGTATAGATTTTAAAAGCTAAATATTGGTTATCAGCCACAGCAGCAGACCAAAGATCTTATTTTCGTTAAAAAAATCCATATCGGTCCATCCATAATTTGAACTAATCACTCCTTGTGCCTGGCTTGTAACTATACTGTAACTCTACTATAATTGTCATGATGTGATAATTCTTATATTGAAGAAACGAAGATTGTAGGCACTGTTTCAAGTTGAGCACATTACCGCACAGACACTTAATGCTAAAATTAAATAATCCGGTGCTCAGTCCAACTCTCTGTCAGCTCTCTGAGTAAATTAAACCTCCATAGTGGCATGTTGTTGTCAGTGTTGCTTTGTTTAATTCTTTTAAAGCCACTGTTGTTTTATGTGAAATCATTAGCGGCTGGCACTGGGAGGACTGTAATAAATACCCTCGCTCAAGCTGTCTGCAGATATTGTGCATGTTGATATTACACTCAATAAATCCAAAACATACTGAGCTACCTTAGTCTTACAACATGCCAGTAGATTGTTTCAAAATCTCATAACTTCTAAATGAAAAAATATGCTCCTGGCCTGGATTGGCTGTACACGTCACATGTTGTGGTGTGTGGGACTGCTTTTCACAGCCAAATGGGTACACTGAGTCTACAGGGTCTGTATTACTCCATTATGTAGTACTTGAAGCTAAATTATGTATCTGCGCTTGAAGGCTGTGCTTGTTTATTGTGCTTTCATACTACATTTATTGGCTGCACTGCTGTAGCGATGGCCCATTTCCTCCTTTTGGTTGCCACATGTCAGAGGATTTCATCTCTTATCCAGCCCAGAGGCATTCTTGGGAGAATTGGTCCACATTTGTGGTGAAGGTTAAGCGAATATTGATTGAATCGTATTTGCGTAGGTGTGTTTAATGTGCTTGTTGTTGTGTTGCAGCGTGTGGGAGATCGTGGGAGAGGCGGAGGGAGGCCTGTCGGTGCTCAGGACCTTCAGACTGCTCAGGGTGTTGAAACTGGTCCGGTTCCTGCCAGCGCTCCGGAGGCAGCTGGTGGTCCTCATGAAGACCATGGACAACGTGGCCACCTTCTGCATGCTGCTTATGCTCTTCATATTCATATTCAGGTGTTCAAATATATTATGTACATAAGAGGGCCAAGGTTTTCCGTCTGGTAGAGATATTTTCTGTTAAATACAATTTTTGAAAAGTTTTAGTCAGAATTGTCTTTATTTAGTCCTCCTAACCTAGCTGTATTAAACCCTAATTAGATAAGCAAATAATTTGATAACTGATGTGTGTTTACATACACCTATGAAATCTGATATTCCAAAACAACTGGTGTATATGTGTCCAATTATTAATATATTTTAGAGTTTTGTAAAAGTAAAAATATTTTTACACTTTCAATGTTTTTCATTTTGTCAGTGATTAGTTTGCCTTTTGCTTTTCCCCCCTTATTAACACATGCACATGAAAGAAAGAAATCATTATTTCCATGACACTTCACAAATATGACAAATACGTTTTTTGGTGCACATTTTAACGTGCCAATGACAACAATGTCACGCTTTTTTCCCAATTTGTCAATTTTTTAGGTTTAAAATGTTACTTCCTGATTGGAAATTATGACATCACACTAAGGAATTCCATAACTGTTCTAGTAGTTATGTTGTACACTAGGCCAAAATTCATTTAATGCACACAGAAATTATTATTTGGCAAATAAAACCATATAAAACACCTTTATTTAGTTTAATTCATGTTTAAAGTATCATAAACATGTGCATTTTAAATTTACATGTTAATTATGCCTAACTTTTGGATATAATTCTCCCTAGTTTGGTGTGATCCATATGTTTTAGAACTCTCTACTTCCTGTAATTTGCAACATGTTTTTGAACTTTCTTTGCAAATTGCTTCTTGATTGGTGTAAAACTATAATTTATATTTATTATCCCACCAAATTAAATTTAAATTAGAGAATGTTAAAGACCTGTCATACGCACTTTAACTGTTAGACTTGTAAATAAAGAAATTAACATTTGGTCAAATTTAACGACTATAATTTTTTGTTTAGAGATTTGTCATCACCATCTTTTAAAACCTACTTATTTCCCCTTTGCTGTTTTTGTTCCAGCATCTTGGGCATGCATCTGTTCGGCTGTAAATTTGGTTTGCGTCAGGAGACTGGCGACACATTACCGGACAGAAAGAACTTCGACTCCCTGCTCTGGGCCACTGTCACTGTGTTCCAGGTCCGTCCCCATTCCCAGCACATCAGCCTTACTTCATTTGGACATCTCCCTGTTGATACATCACTGCTAAATTACACTCTGAAATGAATTGCAATGGGAAACACGTAGCAGCTGGTCCTGTCACCAGTAGTGGCCCGGGTGATTGTACGTATTAATTCATTTGCACCAATTTCGGAACGCTGGCTCTCAATTTCTGTAGTGAACACAAAAGCCCTCTGGTGAGTAGGTAAGCAGAGTTGATACAGGTGAACTGGGAGTGGTGTAATACAACAACCACAAGACCTGATTTACTACTGATGAGCGTCATTACACTTTAGCCCATTGAAGCAAAGACATTTATATTGGCATTGTGCTGACAACAGCTACATAGAAAATAGGTTAGTTCTAAGTGCTCTGCCTATTACTATCCATTGTATGACTGACATGCTGCCTGTTCACCTGTCTGTGCAGATCTTAACACAAGAAGACTGGAACGCAGTGCTTTATAATGGTATGGCGTCCACCACTCCTCTGGCTGCTCTGTACTTTGTTGCTCTCATGACATTTGGCAACTATGTCCTCTTCAATCTTCTGGTGGCCATTTTGGTCGAAGGATTCCAAGCAGAGGTGAGGACAAAAAAGTTGTTTTCTGCTATTGAAGATGTCATTTGAAATTATCTTTTTTGTGAGACACTATAATATGCGCAGGACAGTGAGCTGCTATGTGATTTGAGTGGGGATATTAGTGGTATTTGCAGATAAAGTGAAAGATGTTGTAGCTTTGCCCTCTCTCCTCTTTCCATCACTTAGTTTTGAACAAGCAGAGATCCCCACATCTCCCTCTCCTGGGACACATCCTCCAACCTGGCAAAAGCCAGATTGATATTACAGAGCTAATCACGTTAGCACTCTAATATCAATCTGGAATGGCTCCCTCTGGAAATGTCTGTGTAGAGGAGGACCTTTCATTGCAACATTTTGAAGCTGCACTATATCCAATGATGTTAACAACTCATATAACAACAAAATGTAAAGTAAACATATTCAATATTTAGTCAGTTTTGTGTACTTTTGCTGTGTCAAATGAAAACTGTTTATGCACATTTGAAAAAACCCTCATATCTCTAACATTCATGAATAATGAGACCCTCATGTGGAGTAGAGTGACAGATCCTGAACCCAAAGGAGCACTCTGACTTTTGCATTTGAGCTAAGAATCAGTCATATTACTGATGGGAATCAGAACATAAATATGTGGACAGTTTTTTTTGTTTTAATGAGACAGGCCCGGCTTACCAGAATAAAGGTTTATTATGTGAAAGACTTAGTAATTAGTATTATAACTTTCAGAGCTTTGTTCATGAATAAATGAGGATGATAAAAGATATTGTTAATGCAGTTTTTAAACGTGTGATAATGTATAAAATGTGCCAAATCTAACTGTCCACTTCCTGTATTCTCAACTTTCTGAACATTGTAACTGTAACTGTAACTTTTCAGTCATAAATAGACTAAAATAAAAGCATAAAAGCTTTGGTTGTGTTTGTTGCACTGAAAAACATGTGTCTTTAATCTGAGCTGACTTGTATCGCCACAAACCTAGCTCTTATGTGGCCTGGAGCAGGGCCTCCTCCTGTTTGTTTCCATGAAAATGTTGCTTCTTTGGCTCTAATATTCCACAGTATGACATAAAATGTATCTATTTCCATGGAAAATGTTCTGAATTATGATTTTAACTTTCTATTTCCGTGGAATCAAGCAGGTGACATGCCACCTCCAAGTTACATACTGTACCTTTAAGCCATAAACAGTGATAATTGTTGTCAAATACATTATCGTTTCTACAGGTCCAAATTCAAAAGTAACTCATACAGTCAGACACTTCCTTTGTCTCCTTTAGTCCCAAAGCTCTTTTCTTTTTTGCTGAAGTGTTTTCTGTGTTTTTGTGTCTTGTTTCTGCTCGCCTCCCTCCGCTCCAATCACCACAATGTGGTGTTTGTCTGCAGATTTGGACTTGTGCTGGGACTAAAGCACAGGGTTTACAAAGTGCCACAGCGCTTCACTTTATTTGAAATGTGTCACCACCAACTCTGGCACCTTACCCGCCCTGACCACAGCACTCCAGCAAAATTTGCCTCAACTGTTCAGAGCCCGTGACAGAGAACCAACCACCATCATGCTGTTGGGAGGCTTCCAGTGCTCTTTCCCCTCCATTATATTCTATCACTCCCTCCTCGGTCCCTATCTCTCGTTCTTTCACTCACACGCTCCTCTCCTGGGTGGGGATGTGTTTGATACGGCCTGCCATTCACAGCTGGGGAGCTTTTGTTGTTTAGTTTTCATCTTTTATCTGCGGCATCAGAGAACACTTGCTGTCATCCCCTCCCTCACTCCCCCTGTACACACATACATACAGACACTCTTTGCCAAATCCATCTGCCGTCATTTTTCTGGCGTGAATTTTAATTAAATTCAGTAAAGCTTTATTGGCCTGAACTGGGGAGATCGCTGCCAATGCCACGATCATAACTCAACTAGAGAACTCAGGAGACCCCAGCCCATCCCCCACCCTCCACCCCCCTCTAGGCCCTTCTGGCACAAAACTCTTTATCAGTCATTCTTTCGCTTCCCGCTAATTCTTTTGTAGGAGTTGACAGCAGCAAACCATAACGTGATGCTCATGGCGGCGATTGTAAAGGCATTTGTGACACGATGCTGTGTTTGCATTGTAGGGGGATGCCAACCGATCGGAGGCCGACGAAGACAGGCAGTCGCTGGGTTTCGAGGATGAGGAGAAGCTGAGAGAGCTGTATGCTGCAGGTAGTACCACCACAGGGAATAGGCAATCACACTCAGCTGTTCTAAAGAGGAGATGTTATGCAAAATCGACTTTTTGGAGCTTTCTATCATGTTATAATATTGTTCCCTCATCAGAAACATGCCTGAAGAGGTTTTAGATGTCATCAATGCATGTTTGAGTAATCCTGCAATCTTTCGCGGGCCCTATTCAATCCTCTGCCCACAAACCTACATCACCCATGCTCCCACATGAAATTCTCCATAAATACACAAAATGATACATAACAATACACTCCAACTTGACAAACCTGATGCGATGTGCAGTAGTTTCATCAATGGGATGCACGCCTATTGTGTTGTGATAGCGCTCTGAAGGGGGAGTGACTTAGCATGGGGAGCAAAGGGACAGGGGACTCACAGCGTCAAAAATGAAAGTGAAACTTATTAAACATGTTAATATGTTGTTTTCAGCGAATATAGCATTTTCAAAACAGTAGGAGGTAACACGGTGATATAAATATGTTATGTGTTTAATACCCCCCTATTTAAGTTTTTGTATAATTTATGCTATGGTTACTAACAACATGGAAATGAAACTGATATATTTAATTATTGTAAATAGTTTTAAATGATTTTGCTGAATGTTGTCGTGATTTATTATACTAAAGAGTTATTTTTGTGGAATTTAATTGCCATTATCAGTTAGAGATCAGGATTTTTTTGCAACTGCAAAGAATTTTGGGAATTCTTACACATATAAAACTGAGAAGTTAATATACAAAGTACTTGAGTTCGCATTCACACAAAAGTATTCTAATACTTACGTGTATTCACCAGTCACAGTAGTTAAAGTTTTTGTTCTACTTCTGTAGATTTATAATGACAATTAATTGTCTAATATAATAAATGCAGAGAAATAATACTGCCCTTACAAATCACACTTCTAAGAGGAACTCAGTAGGCTAACTGTTATTGGCTTGTTGGTTCAAATCTCATCCAAAGTGTTCTGTCCCAGATTGCCCACTCCAGTCACAGTTATAAAGCTGGTTTTGACAGGAATGGCATCTGGCGTAAATAAAATCGGCCAAATGACCTTGTTACACACTGTTGTGATCCATGATGAATAAAAAATGGAAAATATGTATTGTTTTGTTGATTTATTGTAAACATGTCAGTTCTGTCACCCGAAATAGTGTCCACCACACCAGTGACTTCACTTCTATATAATAACTGTATACGATTGCAGCTAATTTGTAGTGTGGCTGTGGTCCTTCCTGCATATTATAACTGTAACCAAGCTCACAGTGCAGAACAAACATCTCATTTTAAACTATTGTAGAAATTCTAGGCCGCAATGTTATTGCATTAATGAGACTCGGATAACATCACTACATCCTATAGGTGTTTTATATTTGATGCAGATGGAGAGGCAAGTATACAACATTTATTTTAACTTAAAGTGCATATGACAAGGTTTCGTGTTTTTCTAATTCTGACTTGGTTTGGTCGGTTAGTACGTGTGGTAAATATTTATCATAGTTTTACACCAGTTTGTGGAAAAAAGTTGAAAAGAAAAGTACAAAGATAAAGTAAGTAAGTAAAGATAAAGTTCTAAATGGAATACCTCTCTATGTTATCAACACTGAAAATTTCTTCCAAAATGCAGAGACAATTTATGAGGAAGGAACGCATTTTTCTGACAGATTAAACATTAATTTAACAAATAAAGTTGTTGTTGTCATCCATTTTTATTAGTCTAACCATAACTAAGTTTTGACCCTTGTTATCATTATGGTTGCTAGGTAACAGAACTGGAATTACTTCACATATGTCATATCTGCTGCCCCTGTCCAACCAGGAAGTACAGTTATAAACTTATAACATTTTTCTTCAATATAATTTTGTTAACTATGCTTTAGTGAAAAAGTACTCTACTTCAGTTCTAATTAAGTGCTGACGGGACACTGCTTTGTATCTGTCTGAAGGGAGGAGCTAACTACACTGAAACTAACACACCTATTTGTTTACAGTTTCTGTTTTTATGTCGGGAAACGCAAAAGAACAATAACAGAAATGATGATGATTAGAAAATACATGTGACGGAATTGATGATAACAAATCTGTATGTTTTTGTGAATGCAGAACTGAAGATCCAGGCCATGATTCTCACCCCTAACGGACTCCTGAACCCAAAAGCCTCCATGCCACACATAGCCCCGCCTCTTCCTGTCATCACCCACACCGCAGCAACGCCCACCATGAACTGCAACCAATCACGTCGGCCCAGCGGAACCTCAGCGGACTTCAACAGTCTGGAGCAGAGGTCTATGGTGAGAGCTGCATGAATACTTTGAAATAAAGTTGATAAAGGACTCAGACAGAACTAATATAAAAATAATATAAAAGGAACATTATTCCACAGCTGTGCTATGTCATTAGCATTTAGCATATTCTGAGCAGTCGCCTTCATCAGATAAAAATGAAAGAGGAATTTTAAAACCAATCTGATCATACTTCATCTGGCATTCTGCAAAATAGTTTTTACTTTTTACTTTTATTTCTTACTGTGTTATGTTTTCTCATCAAAAACATCCATGGAGTAGTAGTCTATATTGTTTCATTTACATGTTTAAGTACTGGTAATCTAGATTTGCTGAGGTCATCAAAAAGTGCCCAAACCTAAATGTCTCTCGCACTCATACACACTATGCTTGTTCTCAGCATTTCAGTGTTTAAACTTTTCTTCTTTCTATCTAAAATAAGTTGGTGCTCCAAATTGCTATAATGGTAATTGTTGTAACTATAGTAGTATGTAAAAAATTTAATACCATTACTACATTACAAGTTGCTGAGGTGGGTAGAGTAGAGTAAATTGTACTTAAGTAAGAGTAACATTACTTGAAAATAATATTATTCAAGTAGAACTACAAAGTAGTGGTTATTCAAGTAAGAGTAAAAAACATTATATAATGCACAAAATGGATAGAGAATAAGACAAACTAAATATCTGAAGGAGTGGTGCAAGAAACATAAATGTTCAAATAATTTCATAGTGACAGCATAAAGCTTTTGTCTCCTCACTTGTCGACTTACTCACAGTGGGAAGAGTAACCAAAGCTTTTACTCAAGGAAGAGTACTGTTACACTTAAATATTACCCAAGTAGGAGTAAAAGTATGCTGCTAGAAAAGTACTCTGAAACATATAATTCTTTTAAAAAGTTACTCAAGTAAATGTAACTGAGTACCCACCTCTGCTAAGTTGTAAAAAACATGCTAATTAATTAAGTCATGCATGTGAATAGAGAATACTAGCAATGTGCCAAAGGGTTTGTGAGAGCTAGGACTAGTTATATAGATTTAAATACATACTTTGCCACTTTACGATTTTAAAATAGAGTAATGCTATTTTAAAGAATGTGGCCTGTTAGTATTAAATAAAAAAATAACAACATAAACTTTGAAATTAAATCAAGGACTGAGCTCCAGCAGTTGTATTAGTGTAATCACCTTCCACATCTCCTGGCTGTTTTTGGCTACACTCATATACCTGTCTCACTATATTACACTTCATCAAACAATATTTTCATTTACAGAACTCAGAGTTTCTCATTATTTTACAACTTATTCTACCAAACCATCCATACAGCTGCCTTTATGTTGCCCTAATCTCTGCGTTGTGTGGGAGATTCTTATCACATGTTATTGTCTGGGGTCCTGGAGTCACTGGGGCTTCTATGGGAGTGGATGGAAGTAGATATCCGGACCAGGGGCTGTGTCGGAGTCATTACAGGCACAAACATGAGCCTATGAGCACAAACAGCAAGTCGACAGTGAACTGCCGCCGCGCTCAAATGTAATGAAATGTTTGCAGCTCGTCTTGTGCTCGTTGGTCCTTTTGTTTGTGAAATATGACGCTGTTGCTGTGCTGTTGTCTTCTTTTTCACTACGTTTGCTCCCCTTTGATCTGCTGTATGTGTTTCGGTATGAATTATTAGTGAAGTTAGCAGTGTTTTGGGAGGGTTACATTAACATAGCTGTGTGCACACAGTTGTTCTTCATAGGACGTATAAATAACTTACATTAGTTTTGACTTCTGTTTTACAATATTTGTCTTGTGATTGGCTGAGATATTAAACTGTTTAACTAATGATTGATCATAAAGTTTGGTATTGCATACCACTGTTGTGTTGTTGGGCAAGACACTTAACTCTGCTTGCCTCCTGCGTCTGCATGTACAGGTGTATGAATGGGTGATTGCATGAGTTTGAATGGGGGAATGGTTTATTGGCATAAAGTCAAAAGATCTACTTATATTGCATATATTTAGTAGACATTTTTTATAATTACAACACCATCCACCATCACTGTGTTGGACTTACCATTTTGAGGTTTTGGGCAGGAGACAAAATTTGGAAGGTTACTCAAACATGTCTTTTTTGTAGTGATGGGAAGTTTGAAACCTCATGAGTCAATAAAGCACTAACTGTAACAGAGAAAAGTGCTATCTGTTGGCTGTCTGCCAGAACTGCATATGATTGAAATACATTGACAGAACCACAAAGCTTCATTTGCAGAGATCACGTGATCTCAAACAGTGCCTCGAAACACTCGCTCAAAACTTTCTGCTTCAAAAGAAGCCTGTGTCAAGCTTGGTTAGTCCTATGATGGGAGACCACTGGGCATACCAGGTGCAGTGGCATATTGTTGTTGTATCCTTAGGCAAAACACTTAACTCACCTTGCCTAGTATGAATGTGGTGTGTGAGTGAGTGTGAGAGTGTGGTGTGTGAGTGAGTGTGTGAGTGAGTGTGAGAGTGGCAGATTTGCAGCCTCACTTCTGTGAGTCTACCCCAGGGCAGCTGTGGCTACAATAGCTTACCACCACCAGGTGTGGGGGTAATGAATAATGCATTATCGAAGTCTAAGCTGTCATCATGTCCTTTGTGACCAGTCTCCGTGGGACAGTGGTTCGGAGAGCCGGCGTTCTAGCTGGACCAGCATGAGCAGAGGGCCCAGTCTGCACCGGAGGAGTCAATCTGGAGAGATGGAGTCTCTGCTCTCAGACACACACAGCTCCAACCCCAGCAGCCAGGAGCACTCTCTGGACCAGCCCGACTACCTGCAGGTGGGGCAAGCTATCAGGGACTTCTACAGTCCAGTACAGTGGTGTTGGAAAATATCTTGTTGCAATTCTTCTGACAAATACTAGAGTACATTTTGGCTATGTTCACACTTGTCCTGATTTAATTGTGGTTTGTTTCCAGTTTAGATCTGACGTAGACTTTGGTCTAGTTCTAATTTTGTTTCTAAACATCTAGGAGGATTAACATTTGAAAGAAGTGGATGATATTATGCCCCTCACATGTCTAGGTGCCCCTGCTTCACCCTCCTGACTGTAACGGCACGACCTTTCACCTCCCGGACTATGACGACACTGTCCCCACCTTGCCCTTCAGCGACCAGGAGGAGGAGGAGTTTGAGGAGGTGGGCTTTGTTTCTATTTACTGTGGAGAAATCACCATCAAAGACATTTCTATTGTTCTGCCTCAACTAAAAAGCGCTGACATGCTTATAAGTTCCAAAAGTGCTCCTCATTAATTGTAGCCTTGTTTTGCTTATGTAACTAGTACATGTAAAATCAAATGAGTAGAAATTATGTTATCAGGCTTGTTTGGGTATTTCTCTGCAAACGTAGTCACACAACAGACTGAAAAACCTTTTGAACACATTTCAAAGTAACCCAGATGAGAACTTTGAACAACTCTACACAATTATTAATTACATATTAGCATTAATTGATACAGTTGCCATCAAAATCTGTGTTTCTAATGCAAATTATTCAGATATATCACCTGGTAGATCGGTCAGTTTTTAAAGTTTATATTTGGAAATTATTATGATGAAGCATGTACATTGTAGAATTTGATATCAAAGTCTTAGATGGAGGGCAGGGAGTCAAAAAAAAAAGTAAGGAAACGGAGTAAAAAAAGGGCCTGATGTACCTGATTTTTACTGTCTTAAAAACGTTTTGCAGTGATCCAAAGTTATTCCTCACTTAGGCATTCCAAACATCCTAATTATTCACCTCTTTCCACAACTTTCAGAGACCAGTGTGGAGTTTTGCTGTCACGGTAAAGCTCGCATGCACTTCCTTGTTATTGGACAATAAAACTCTTAGATGCAGAGAGCACACAGTGGACATATTTTGACCTCAAGAGCTACTTGTACAATATATCTGTACTCAGACAACAACAAAAAAAAAGACAAATTGTGCTCAAATACATAGTAAAAATTTGGTACATGTCCTTTAAGTATTTTAATTTATATTGCAGTTTATGCTTTATTACAAATTATGTTGCTGGAGGAAATGTAATTGTAATTTTTATTATTTATTCATCAATGTGGGTAATTTGTCTAAAATAAACAAAATTGTGGTTGCCCACAGATTATAAAAAAATCCATTATAATTTTTTTTTAAATATAATTGAAAAAATAATTTTACCTGGCCTCCACCTCAATATTAACCAGTGTTAATTTTTACAAGAAATTTTAATTTAGTTTTAGTCTTGGATTTTTTACTTTATTTTTTGTGAAACGAAAATGTATGTAATGAAAATTTAGTTGACTAAACCCATAACAGTCAACCAAAAAACATATATATATATTTTTTTTTTTTTGATAAATAGTATATGATTGCTTTATGGGACATGTCCAGACGTGTTCATCTAGTTTTGTTTGGGGTTTTGAGTTTGAAAAGTGGAACTTGGATCTAGTCTCCACTCATTCCTTTCATTTATTTATGTTTAGTTTTTATTATTCAATGAAAACATGTAAGTCATGGTTTTAGTCAACAAAAATGCATGTAAAAAAAAGGCTTTTTTGTTGTCATACTAGTAGTCTTTGTAATTACTTTTTATTTTGTTTTTATTTAATTTTAGTCAGCAAAAATATGACATTGATGAAAACTATGATGAAAATATTTTAGTTGACGCCCTTAACCCAACCGATGTGAAAGTGGTGTTACTCCTTGTATCATCTTTCTTACTTGTAACCTACTGTTTACCTGCAGAGTTTTGGTGTGAAGCTAAAGAAAATTGTGGAGCCGTACGAGCCGCAGTGGTGCCGTGATCATGAGGACTGGTCTCTGTATCTGTTCGCTCCACACAATGAGTGAGTCCACAGGCGCACACACGCAGGCTTGTTAGCACCTGAGTGACCGAGGTGCTAGCGAGCGCTGCCAGAGAATTCACAGCTAACGTGTGAAGGTTAAACTGGAGGTTTTGTGTTGGCATGCACATTTTTTCAATTAATTACAGAGCAGTGAAAATACACATGTTAAATTATTACACTGAGAATAGGGTTGTTTTTATTATGGTATATTGTAGCTTGCAGTATAAAAGCAAAACTGCAGTAGGATTTAGTTTTTTTGTGTCATTAGAATTAGAAAGTTCTATCTGAATACTTTCTGAATTTGTTGGATTTTTTAGGTTTTTATGAGCAAAAATCCATTTGTACTACCCAGAAAATAGAAGGAATCTTATCATTTTAAGAGGAAGACTTGTTGTAGTAATTGTATCCTTTATTCGGTTTCAGCTCTATTTAGTTCTTCTTACAAACCCCTTGGCACATGTTTCGTATTCACATGCATGAATTTTTCTGGCGTCATGCGTAGCTTTAGAACAGCTTTTTTGGGCTGTGAAGCAAAACAGTCAATCCACTCTCATCCATCTTAAAATTTATATACACCGACGTACCAGGCTATGTCTTCCAGGTTTGTGATCAATAAGAACTTTATGGATTTTTTCCCTTTAGGTTCCGATTGTGGTGTCAGAGGGTGATCACGCACAAGCTGTTTGATCACATCGTCCTCCTCTTCATCTTCCTCAACTGCATCACCATTGCACTGGAGAGACCGGATATCCAGGCCAACAGCATGGTACAGCACGCATTTACATTTCAACTGGAATAAGTAGGAATAATCCAATATGGAATTTTTTGCCAATACTGATATCCGATATTTTTCTTGTTGTTGTGTCTGATAACCGGTATTTGCCATTACTGTTATTAAGCTTTTTCTTCTTCTAAAATACAGAACAAATTTATGTTATGTTATAGTAAAGCCTACCAACTAACTTTTCATTTTTCTAAAAATAATATATAATAATTGTAATAATAATAATTTGTATTTTCACTCATGAGTCTGCTCAAAAAGGCAAATCTGGTGCACTGAAAACAAACTAAGAATGACACATGGGCACACAGAGCCTGGGGCAGTGCAGAACAAAATATCAGTGCCAAATATTGGCTAAATTTTCAATATCAAACCAATACAGATATCTGGGAAAATCCTCCGATATCACCAATATTGCTGATAACTGATATACCATCCCTAGTAATAAGAGCTGCTTCCTGCCTGGTTCATCATGTTCACCCATGAGTTAATTGAAATAGACCTCATACCTTTCGAATTGCATTACAAGGCCAGCGCGTTTCATATGATAATTGCTCTTTGTGTGTTTGAAGGTGGAAGGTGCAGGTTTGATGTTGTACAGCCGTGTGTTGTGGCACATGAAATGATGATGAGAACATGTGTGAGTGCAGCGTGGGGGCAGAGCAGCCGGAACACATCTATTAAATAAGTGAATTGTGGAGGTCAGCGCAGAGTCAAAGATGGAACACGGACAAAGGAACAGTGAGGCTGACAGACCTTGGATTCAGATGAGCCAGGATGTTTTTTTTCTTCACACTGCGCTCACATGTTCAGTTTTAAATCATATTTTAGTGTTATAATTATTTGATTATAATACAGTCATCCAAATTACCAATACAATAATAATAATTGTATGTCAACTTTATAACAAATTATTGTACTTTTAATCTGTGATAAATGTTAAATCCAACTCTCTTAAAAAAGACATATTGTGCTTGTGTCTGCTATACAGCTATAATCTATGACACCCGTGGATGACGATGTTATAATTTGCACATTTTAAATCTCAATATTCTTCTAAAACGACTTAATAAAAGAAACAAGTCAGCTGACTTCCGCCTTATGAAACTGCAGTGCCGCAATATGGCATCTTGAAAATAAGCGATGAAAGATTGCTCAGACATGCACGAATCACTCAAATGCACGTTTGGGTGAATAAATGGTGAGGGGAAACAACTATAACATGGTTAAAAGCTCTAAAGTGGATTTGCATAATAAGTCTGCTTTAATGAACAAATATAATGCATTAATTGTATTGTTATTGGCCTTTAAACATGGCCTTGAGTACGTTGGCTTTATTTCATGATTTAAAACTTAAAATAATGCCTAATTAAAAAACAAAAAAAACCCACATCATTTCACAGCTTCAGTGCTCAATATATTCTGATCTGGTGCAGCTTGCCATCTGCTGTCAGCAGAGGGAATTACCACAGCGAAAACAGTTAAACTAAGTAATGAGGAACACGCAGCAGTAATGAAAGATTAGACGGCAGAAGTGCTTAAAACGGCGATGGCGATGATTTTTAAACTTAACAACTGGGTTTCCCAGGGTTTCTGTCTATGACATCACAAGGAAAATTTGAATGGATTAAAGCTCAGAGGCAAAGGACTTTTTACAGGATTACTGAAACTATCGTGAATGATGTGAAATACAACTCTAGTTGTGTTTTTAATGAGAGAACTACTCTAACAAGAATGGAGGGTTTTATTGCCAGTCAAAACAGTACAGAATACATTTTGTGTACTGACAGATTATGGTAGAATGGTCTTAAAGGCAGTCAACAATGTTTCTGTCCAGATGACTATCTTTGAGTTGGGGCTGCAAGATTGATCGCAATCAAATCGAAATTGCAATTTGAATGGACGCAATTAGCAAATCGCAAAGGCGGCAATTTTTGAAGTACCATAATTTCTTCTACAAACAACAAAAAATCCTGTCTTATTTTGCATAAAAGCTGTGCAAACATGTTCTGAAATGTGATTCTTGTATTAGTTTGTTCATATTTTGGTCTTTTTGTCAATTTTTCTGGACACAAAATGGGAACTTTGAACAGAATCCTAACATAAACTGCAAATCTAATAATCACAATTGCAGTGCTTGTTAGAAAAAAATGCAATTAGATATTTTTCTTAAATCGTGCAGCTGTACTTTGAGACCTTACCATGGACCACTCCTGGACAAATGAGACAGATTATTTAAGTAGTAATATAACTGCAGCCCCAGTTTGTGCATAAGATTTATTTTAGCAGTATTTATAACATAGCACAGGTTGGCAGCCTTGCTTCCAGCAGTCTACCCTAGGGCAGCTGTGACTTGTAGCTTACCAAACAGAGCATGACGAAAAATGCACTAAACTGAAATGCACTAAACTGAAAACCTAACTGTTTAGAGAAGCTTATTCGATATTACATCTGATACTGAATCATTTTATGTTGTTGTGTGTCATTATTAATCATGTCCCTTATCCATTAAAACAAGTCCACTAAACAGCAAAATATGAGCTGACCCCAGACATCTGCATTGAGCACACTTATCAGTTGACACCCTCCCCATGAACCAATCAGAAGTGTTTGAGACCGCCTCTAAACAGCACTGAAGTGATTTGGTCTGAGGAGCCCTGAGGATCCTTGGAGAGCTAACAGCTGGCATTGAGGCTAGCCACTTACAATCAGGACGCATACTAATGTCTGGTCTGAACAGGCCCATAGACTTAATTATGTTTCACAACACAAGCACAAATAGACTATTGTGCATAAACTGCAATTTCATTCAAGAGTACTGTGGGTATTGAAGATTTTTGATGGATTTGAGCCCAAAATCAAATAGAGTATACTTTTATTGTTTGCTATGGCAGATTTTTTGTGGCATTCATTCAACCCAAGGCAACTATAACAATCAATTCACCAGTAAGGACCTCAGTCTCAGAACTTAAAAGATGTTTATTGGTAGAGGAGGTGTGGTCCTTTTCCTGAACTTAAAGGAACTGTATGTAGCCTGTTAAAAAAAGGTACTACAATCACAACTGAACCTAGGTTGCCATTTCTTAAGAGGGGGTATTCCATTTCTTTGGGGTATTAACTGCTAACACATAACATATTTAGATTACCATGTTGCATTTTATTGTTTTGAAAATGCTATATTCACCAAAAACAACGTATGAATATATTTTATAAGTTTCACTATTGTTTTTGAGGTTCTGATGGTGCATTCACACCGGGGCGCCAGGGGTGTCGACTTTACATGGAATGGTGTCTACGCAGGGCGTCTCAGCCGTCCTGTGGCGCGTTTTCAAGCATCAGAGCGGCACAAATCTGGCAACACATCTTGAGTGTTCACGCGTTGGACGCTCTGTTGACGCGCCCAAAGCATCAGACGCCAGAGCAGAAAAGCTGAACTTTTGGCGTTTGATGCGGAGCGTCAACCAATCAGAGACTACGCTCCAGTGATGTACCGACATCATTATCTGGAAAAGTAGAAAGACATCAGCTACAAACTAGCGGCAACTTAATTATGCTGGGCGCACCGGCTAGCATAAAGGCTAGTCATGGACCCAGACACGCTGCCGCCGAGCTGATCGCCTCCGTTGATGGGTTTTATATAATAAATACACTAAAGCCACACTCTCAACCTAGTCTGCCATCGTTCACAAAGAGACCGGGAAAACAAAACATCCAAAGGCACTCGCAGACCGCAACGGCCGCCCTGGACGCGCGTCAAGTATTTTTCTTCGCCATGCCTCCACGGCGTCCATAATGCGCGTTGGAGGCATCTGCCCTCAAATGCAAAGGCGTCCAACTAGAGGCTTCCAACGCGTTCTTGACGCCCCACTGTGAACGCACCATAAGTCTCCCCTTCCTTTGCTCCCCACGCAAAGTCACTCCTCCTTCAGAGCGCTATCATAACACAATCAGCCCACTAATAAAACTACTGTACATTGCGTCAGGTTTGCCAAGTTGTTGTCTACTGTTTTGTATCACACTTTGGTATATTTATGGAGAATTGCCATACGGGAGCATGGGTGACGTAGTCTTGTGGGCTGAGCAATGCACAGAATCTTACATCTAACTGTAAAGAGGTTTTGAATAGTGTCCGGGAGAGACTGCTAAACTACTCCTCTACAGGCATGTTTTTGATGAGGGAACATTTTAACATGATAGAAAGCAAAGGTTCTGATTAATGATTGACTGCAAGTGCTGGGGTTTAGGTAGTGAAGATTCAGATCAGAGAGAGTACTTTTAGGTTTTAACCGTTCATTCTGCTTTTTGATCGGATAATCATCTTGAGAACCAAAAAAACATAAACAACATGACCATCCTGTCCAATGTTTTTGAAATTAAGAATAAATCAGCATTACAATTGTTACAGATAAGAGCTATGTTTGATTTGAACAGGTTCACCTTGTATCTGGGGACACAGTTGGGTCATATTTATGGAATTTAAAATCATTGCATCTCACATGCAGTTCCTTTAAGATAACAAAAGTTATGTTCATTTGTATGAGGTATGAGAATACATTATAAAATGCTATGACTTTTCACCCAAATCCTATGACTTGTGACATATTTTGAGCAACGATCTCAACGACCTACCTCTTCTGAAACAGAGTTTGACATATAATCAATTGACACAAATGACAGAAAAAGTGAAGCTTTGAAAAAAATTATGTTTCAAGTGATCTGTTAAATACATAATAAAATTTATAATTTGACTTGACAGATTTCTTTAACTTGGGCTAAAAGATTAATAATTTGTATTTATTCTCCATTGTTTGGCTTAAAATTTATGTTACACAATGCTGAGTAAAAGTCATGAAAATAAGATTTAGGTGACTGTAATTTTCACAAAAATTCCAGTGCAATGCAAAAAACATGATTGTTTGTGAAATAAATTACCATATAGTTATAATTAATAGTGATTTCTTTACAGAGGTCATGGTTTTGCCTTTTTTGTCGCAAGCATGAAGGCAGCAACTCCATACATTAGCCAAAACGATTTTAAATTTTTAAAGTCAATAAAAGACCCTCGGATTAACTACTGGTGAATACATCTAACACATGATAGTGCTGCAATACATTTGAATCAACAATAACTCCTCTCCATTGTTTTACTAACTAATATGCTGATAGAACACTGTTAGTTGAGGTACACACAGTCTTTACAAAAATCCAAACATATTTTCTGTTATATGGCCACTTTATAAGAATACAAAAATAGAACCAGGTATTGCCACGTGAATTAATCTTACTCCATACCAATTCTACTAATACATTTATAAAGGTTATTCTTCATAGGAGATTCCATAGGCCCATAGATTTGCATGCGCTTATGGGAATCCTTGAAGCTTCCTTTTAAACAGGGGCAGACAGTATAGACACTACTGCTACTGCACTTAATGATGCCCTAATTAAGTCCAGTGTTATGGATGGTACTTCATGTTTAATCTCCACTAGACCTCCTTTCTCTTCTTTCACATGTAACTTTTTGGATTACTTGAAAAACAAAAACATGGAAAAAAGCATTTTTTTCCCTTACAACCTAAACTAGTGGCTAACATTCCCAGAACCTAAAACCTGCACACACATTCCCACACTGAAATAGTGACTGCAGACTTGAATAGCTGATGTAATAGCAGTGGGGGATTCATTAGTTAGAACAGGGCTCCCCCTCACACGCTTTGATTATATTTCTGCTACAATGGTACTGCTCATTATGGAAGTTGCTGTTAAAATCCTCAGAGCTGCGTGTCTCTGTGTGGGAGGGGCTGCACTCATGTTTTTGTGTCTCTGTGATTGACAGGAGCGGGTCTTTCTGAGCGTGTCCAATTACATCTTCACTGTCATCTTCATCGGGGAAATGATGATTAAAGTAAGTATAAAGAAGACTGTATGTACTGGCTTGTACAAAAGATTGACATACCCACTCCCTGCATTTGTCTCACAGTTTGGAAGCATTTTAGAAGAAAAGAATTATTATATATTTAAAGGAAGTGTACGTAGCCTATGTTCTTGTTGTTTAAAAAAAAAAAAGGTATTACAATCACAATTGAACCTGCCAGTGCCTTAACCTTCATATAGAGGACAAAATATAAGTTTTTCTCATTCTCAATACATGGACAGGTCATGCCTCATGTATAAGCTCAGAATCTCCAGAATTCAGTCACTGAGCTGCAGAGGATGCACTAGCACTGATTATGATTGGCTGCAGGTGCTGGGGTTTAGGTAGTGACCAGTCAGATCAAAGAGAATTCTTTTAGGTTTAAACCAACTGGATTTCAGCTTTGAAACTGGCAACCCAAATGAGAGACTCATGTGAGGCTCATTCTGCTTTCTGATTGGATAGTTGTCTTGAGAACCAAATCACCAAGTTAGAACATAAATAAATGGTACGCAAAGACAATTGTTGTTGTAACCAAGAATAAATCAGCATTACAGTTGCTGTTAATAAAAGCTATATAAGATTTGAACATGTTTAAGTCATATCTGGGGACACAATTAGGTCATGTTTATGAAATTTTAAATCAAAATCTTACATGCAGTTCCTTTAGGAGACATGTTTTTTTTTAATCCTCGAGTAGTTTGTTTATACATTTTTCAAATAATTGGTGAGATTATTTCTTTTTGACTAGACACTTTCTACTCTCTACATAATAATGGAAGTGCTCCTGTGTGTTGTTAAAGTCTATACATGAGTGATCATCAATAGGCGGCCAGGGGGTCAGGCCCCCCAAGGCATTTACTGAGACAAAAACATTACATGTCAAGTGAATAGTGAATCCTCCAGGAGCAGGTGGGAGGATAAATGTATTGACAAAATGTGTAACCACGGCACTCAATGTGGTAACAGTACTTTACACAAACAGCAGACCGCCACTTATCCATGGAGGGACCTTCAATAAAATACAAGTGTGGTGCTGTTATGTTAGCATTATGTAATCATGTTATCATTATGTTCACAATAGCCTACTGTAAATTCTTGCTTCAGTCACTACTGTTTCAAGGAGACGGCAATTACAAGCATGTATATATATAATCTTACAAATTGTATCTATTTATTTAATTTATATTTATCACAAACAGCAAAAGAAAGAGCAAATCTTTTATTTTAATAAGTCTACGCCACTATTCTAACTCATAGATCAGATCAGTGTCTGTTATTGCTTCTGGCATTGGGAAAAGCAGCATAAAGAACCATTAATTTATTTAATCATTGTGTTCATTTATTCAGTATTTATGAGGGACACGGAGTAGAAAAAGTGTTTCAATAACGCAGCCAACAAAATCATTTAATTTTCGACTAACCTAAACAGCAAGCAATAAATTACTTTGCGTCATAACATTTCACTTCTTTAAAGTATTAACATTGGATTTTGCCAAAGACTTTAACAGATGATGACAAATAAGTGAGGAGCAATAAATAGTTGATTGTCCCACACTTGCTTAGGGTGAATAAAAGAAGATGGAGTAGCTTAGATGGCTAATGGTTCTGCTGCTGGAATGGAGAGGAGGTTACAGAGAATGCATTCAGTGGAATGATTATTGACATAGGTGATTGGTCGAAAGACAAAGGCAGTTGACTGATTGGTTTGGAGTCTTCCTGGTTGGATTTACACCATTATAACTCTCTTGTAGGTGGTTGCCATGGGGCTTTACTTCGGCAAAGGCGTTTACCTCCAGAGCTCATGGAACGTTCTGGATGGTCTCCTGGTGTTCGTATCCCTGGTGGACATCCTGGTGTCGATAGCATCCGCCGGGGGGAACCGAATCTTGGGCATCCTACGAGTCCTACGCTTGCTCCGAACTCTTAGACCACTGAGGTAAGCATATAGGTCACAAAGTTTCATACATTTGGTATATGATATCATTTTATGTATTATCGAATGTGCTTTAGAGTGATAAGCCGCGCGCCTGGTCTCAAACTCGTTGTGGAGACGTTGATCACCTCTCTCAGACCAATTGGAAACATAGTCCTCATCTGCTGTGCGTTCTTCATCGTTTTTGGCATTCTTGGAGTTCAGGTATATGCATATTTCCTCACACATTAAAGGTCCTATATTACACAAAATTGACTCTTATGACCTTTAAGACATTTTAGAATGTTGTTACCTGAACATGTTGTTACCTTGTTGCATCAAAAACATACATGGAGTTATGTTTTGTTTCATTCACGCATGTTTGAGTAATCTTTTATTTTTAGTCTGGCTTTGTCTCCAAAGTTCAAAATGCTCTGTTCCACTTTGTGATGTCATGAAGCAATAGTATTCAAGCTAACAACTACCTTTTACCTTTTGTTCAGTAGAGATTGAAAATTACAGGGCTGAAATAATTTAAATGATTCTAGTGAAGGTGTATGAAGTTTAAAAACACAGTGCTGCACTTCCTTTATTACGACATGACATCACAAGCTGGAACAGAGTGGTTTCTGTTTGAGAAGCCTAAATATGCAGGGTTTGTGTGTTTAAACATGTGTGAATGAAACAAAACACAACTCCAGGTATGTTTTTGATGAAGAAACAACATTATAACATAGATCAGAAAATAGTGTAATATGCACCCTTTAAATAATTATTTTTTTATTATTGTTAAACCAAACCTGATTATGTTTTTTTTCTTGCACAAAAGACCATTGTAGCTAAAATAGGGCAGAGCTCCGGAGTGCTGCAGGTGATTGAAAAGTGAGGTGGAATGCAAATGAGCTGCTGATAAAGGATGATATTACTACAAAGTTTTAAAAAATGCTCAAGGGACAGAATGTTACATCTGAAAATGACCTCTTTTGTCTACTCTCAAGTTGGTCCACTGATTTATTATTACACATAATTCTTTGGCACTAGATTGGCACTACACACGTTTATGTTTCAGATCTCTCTACATTTTATTTGTTTTCTTTAAAGGGCCTGTACCTGATTTCAAACCCTGAGTCAGGAACATGCCCACTTAGTCCTTCCTGACATTCAGATATTGCACCATGACACAGAAACAACTGTCTGGGATTATGTCATGCAGTTGTTTCCTTATAGTTTTCAATCTCTGCCAACTATTTGGTTTTTGCCACTTTTGAAAATGCACCATGACAGAATCAAGTGTCTAGGATAATGTCAGGCAGTTGGTTTCCCATGATTCTTTGTAACATTGTACCTGATTGGATGAATTAATTATTATATGTAAAAAATGAATAGATTATATTTTATAGTCTTGGTGTTCTTATTTAGTAGCTTTTTCAATGTCTGATGTAAAGAGCATTTTTCTTGACAAAAATACATTAAAATCAGGTATCCTATTAGCTTGTTTGTTTGATAAATCTTTTTTACAATGAGTTATAGCATATCATCTAGACTAAAAGGCAAACTAGAAAAATAGTTGTGTTTATTTGACGTTTTTATTGTTATTTTTTTTACATAGAAAGAAATACTCAATATTCTTAAAAGTGATACGAATGATTTCTTACAGAAAAGTGACAAGTATAGTCCAGAAGGTCCACACTTTGTTAGTATGCATGGCGTGTGTTTTAACAAAGTTTTGCATTATCATAATAGCCTTTAAACCTTATCTTCAGCACTGTATGATGATAAGGGTTTGCAGATGAACCCGGCTTGTGCTGCATACAAAGCAGTGCAGAGCAGATGGAACATACAATTGGCCTGTAGGCATTTACAGTACAATGAAATGTGCTGCTTGTTCATTATTTGTCTATGCTCTCTTCAGTACTTTGTAAATGTGTTGGCACTCTGTCTGTCACTGTGCAGCTGTTCAAAGGGAAGTTCTTCCACTGCGAGGGTCGGGACCTCAGCAACATCACCAACAAGACCCAGTGTCTGGAAGCAGGGTACCGCTGGGTCCGCCGCAAGTACAACTTCGACAACTTAGGACAGGTGGGTTATGTGTTCATACCTGTATTATGTTCAATTTTATTATATGTACAGTTTTAGTAGTCGACTAGTCAAGTGATTATTTCTGTTATACCTTGAGACTTTTTATATACATTATCAACCAAATAAAAGTTTAAATTTGGTGATTGAAAGTGCATCATTTATGAAAATCTGAAATTGTTTATTCTTTTTTGACATTTTGATTTAATAATGCCACTGTCTTTGTTATTTAAAAAAAAAGGTATTTTCTTATGTGTTTTAGAGTCTGTATCATCCAGATAACGATCACAATTATCAAAATACACCTACGATTACTTTTTATACTCAACTAGTCACGATTAGTGGATTAATCACTGCGGCCCTAGTTCAAACTATTCTGTAAACTTCAAACTATCTTGATGAGTCAAACTTAATGGATTAACTTTACAATGTATTTTTTGCAATAATTTGGGGAGACTTACAATATGCATCCACTTAAACTGAGCAAAGGATCATGGTCTTTGTAGTTAATTCTGTTTTTTAACAATTCATGATGAGACTTGAGTACGGTAATTTAATATAATGCTAACATCTGATCACAAGGGATAATCTGTGACATAAATAGACCTACTAACTATTTATATTATTATAAAAACAAATTGCATGACAACAATGTTTGAGCAATCAGAATATACAGTACCAGTCAAAAGTTTGGACAGACCTACTCATTCAAAGTGTGTCCAAATTTTGGTAGTGCAGGTAAAGAATATATGTTATCGTTGTTTTAAAATCAGAATTTTAACACAACCTACATCAAGGAGGATGGTTCCAGGGGCCTCCAAATCTCCATGAATCACTGCAGAGTTTCATGTTTTTTTCAAGATCAGAAAGTCTCCAAAACTACAAGACAAAATCACCATATTACCATAAACCTTTCCCTGAAGTCAATATTAGCCCACTATAACTCCATTATATTAGCCTGAGGAAGCAGTTAGCCCTCCCTTACATAAGCACAGATGATTTATGTCTGCGGACAGTAGCACAAAGACACTGGGGTCCCTTCCATCTGAGAGTGACAGCTGCTCTTAAACCTGACTGATGTCTCTTCTGTCTTTAATAACTGTCCCTCCTCCAGGCCCTCATGTCCCTTTTCGTCCTGTCCTGCAAAGACGGCTGGGTCAGCATCATGTATGACGGGCTGGACGCGGTCGCGGTGGACCAGCAAGTGAGCGCACACACACTCAAATACACACACACGCAGAAACAGAGGGCAGGATGAGTAAGACCACAATGAGACAAGATGAGGCATTGAGCATTCAGAGCTGGGTGGACCTCATGTCACCAAATTATCTTATTCTGTTTGGTCTCACCCGGATGCATTTGATCAGCTTAATGATATTGGCACAAAGGTTACTGATAAAACATGAATTTGACACATATTTTTAGAATGTTCTAGGAAAAGGTAATATTTAATAAGAATGTTAAATACAATGTTTTCGTCAACTATTAAATAACAAAAAAATTACTTATATCAATATCAAAACTTTTTATCATTATTAAAGTGTGAAGTGTGAAGCTAAACTGAGAACAAGATAAGATCATAAATATAACTGGATTTTGAAATTATAATTTTGTTTTTGATATACTGTAATTAATTTCTTCCCATGTGGCTGTAGGAATAAGTGATATCATTACTTATCTTAAAGAGGGGGTATTTTTGCAAAACTGGCTTTTTGGAGCTTTCAACCATGTCATAATGTTCCCTCATCAAAAATATGCTTGAAGTGGTTTTATATGTCATCCATGCATGTTTGAGTAATCTAGCGATCTCTCCCGACCACTATTCAAACCCTCCTTACGGTTAGCAGTACAAGGTTCAGCCCACAAGCGATTAATACCCCATAGAAGTGTATTCACTGCTCTGATTTACTAAGTGCAGTTTTTTTATGGTGATTTATCATAGGTGGCCATGTGTAAAGTAGTAGTAGTAGCTTAGTACTTGTTCAGCACAGTGTTGGGAGTCTGAGTAATCCAGCAACAACAAGACCAGATAAAGCACTGCACACAGTGAGCTGTGTGTCTGTGTGTGCGAGTTATAGCTCTGTTTGGTGTCAGTGACTGCACTTGATCCTTTTGTTTCTAAAAAAGACCACTGAGCGGATAAGACAGGTTTAAGAAGGGGAAAGCCAGAGGAATAATAGATTTGGGTTGACAGTGCTGACTCAGGACTTACATTGTCTTGTTGTTTCTCTCTCTTCTCCTCTCTCTCTTTCGTCATCCATCTTGGGTTTTTTTCCCCCCAATGCTAACTGGTATTTCTTGTTCTTCTTCAGCCCATACGGAACAATAACCCCTGGATGCTGCTGTTCTTCATCTCCTTCCTCCTCATCGTCAGCTTCTTTGTGCTCAACATGTTCGTGGGCGTGGTGGTGGAGAACTTTCACAAGTGTCGGCAGCAGCAGGAGGAGGAGGAGGCCCGGATCAGGGAGGAGAAGAGGCAGAAACGTCTGGAGAAGAGGAGGAGAAGTAAGAGCCTGGTGGAAACATCAAATACACGTCTTGTTAGTTTCTCAAGTTGGTTTAAAGTGCATTTTTCTAATTATTACTTGGTATGGTGGGGTAGTACCTGTGGTAAATATTTATCTTAGTTTTACATCAGTGAAGTGGCAGTTTGTTCACAAAATTAGAGAATAAAAGTACAAAAATACAAGAAGTAGCGCTGACTTCTAAAACGGAATCCTACCTACTGTATGTTATCAACACGGAAAATTCCATACAAAATGCAGGGACAATTTATGAGCAGAATACAGAGTCAGAATTTTCTGATAATTTAAACATTTATTTTACAAAACACCCAACCGCAAAGTAAATTATAAACATCACCAAAAATTTAAAAAAAAAAAAAAAAAGGTAAAATCTTTAGTTCTTAAGTCTTAAATATAATCACGTTTACTATGTCTTAGTGAAGTTTGGAGTTAAATTCTAATACAGGTCATAGACACAGGTTGAGATCTGTCTGAGGTGGTGGTCTTGGTTAGAGGTGGCCAATATATGGGCTGATATCTGTGCCACTAGAAACTGAAAATTAATATTGTATAATTTTAATTGAAAACATAACTGAAACTGAAATTTTACAGATTGAAAGAGTTCAAAGAGAATTCAAATTCAGTTTCTGTTTCAGTTCAAATACGGTTCCAAATTTGGTTCAAATTTCAGCCAAGTTTCAGTCAAGTTTCAATCATTCACATCCAGGTCTGTGGACAGCCCAACTGAGTCCTGATCAGTCATCAATTTGACAGCAGCTGGAGTACACAACAGTAATAGAAATATTATTTTTGAGCTATTGAAGTGATACGAGACAAGCAATTAATACTGGAATACTTGAAACTCATCCAATACACAACAGCATCGTTACTGAAAGACTGAAAAAATATCTGATTTTTGCCATGACGAGAATCCAACAAACTGAGATATTTAATATTGTCAACCTTTACCTTGATCCATTGCCACTCTGGTGTGGTTTGCTTGTGGTGGGCATATTACCACACCAATTTTAGATAACATGCCCCTTTTTAGACTTAATGAGCCACTGTAGCATCTGAACACCTCTCAGTAATGGCCACAGCACTGAGCAATGGACAGACGCAGGTGCAGGATGAAATGAGCTGCTATTTACCATGTTTAGTCCCACAGTCTCTTCACTTCAGAAAAGTTTTTACACATTTGTAGCATGTCAGCAAAATGGATAGTAGAAAAGCATGCCAGAACTCCAATATTGTTGTAAAAAATTCACTTGCCAGGCAAACTTTCAGTAGCAGTACCTTAACTCTTTGATATCACAGGGGTACCGTTTAAACTTTGCCCAGTGAAACCATAGACTGTATATAAAAATAGGCATGGCAAACCTGCTAACTTCAATTTACTTTACATTGAAAAACAGTCGCCCCTTTCTCCCTAACTGCTGCTGTCAGGCTCATCATTTTTGTCTTAAAATTTTCATATTAACCCACTTTACATGATCCGGGTATTTTTATTTTGCTATTGTGTCCGTAAATTAGGATATGAACATTAATAACAGACAAATCAGGCCCCTTCTTTCCTCCAGGTCACTCCCACTAGTGTTAGCAACAGGTTTGATTGACAGCGTTGTTAAGCGCCCACTCCCTGATAAACCAGTGGTGTGGGCGGGAAGGCATGTTACCTTCAACAGCCTTGCTCCAGACTGGCTGTTTGGTCGCTATGATACTCACAGTCGGAATTCCAAATGTGGATGACTCCAAAGTCGTCCCTATAACTTCTAGCCTCAATGAGCTTTATTTGACTGGAGCCGATCGCTATGGGGTACGTCACACTCCCTTAGTTCACTAAGGGACAGTCTATGAGTCAAACCAAAGATCATCTCAGGCTCGCTTCAGTTTACTAGTTCATGTCCAGTTGCACTAGCCCTAACTTGTAACTAAATAAACAAAAAACAAAAAGCAAATCTGAATTTGATCCGAAAGCTGATCAACAAACATTTTTGTAAATCAGTTTGGGCTTCAACTAAAAAATATTTTGCTATTTGATTATTCTGTTAGTTCTGTTTTTGCTTAGTAGGGCTGTCATTTAGTCATTTAGTCGATTAATTATTATTATTATTATTATTATTATTATAAGGATTTATATGGGACAACAGCAGAAAGGAGAAGGTAGTGAGTGAGTGAGTTATCTGAAGATTTGGTATCGTTTGATATGGTATTGGTATGGTATATGGTATTGCTATGGTATTTTTTCTGGATAAATAGTTGTTTTTGCATGAACTCCTGTGCAGGGGTCGTCTTGTGAGTGCAGTTTGAATCAGATACATAGAGATACATAATCGTTTTGAGAGCTTTTGCTACACCCCCTTTTGGTTGACTAACTGATAGGCAGGACACGTCTTTAGTCAAGTACAACTCTAAGGTCTAGTCATTAGATTGCAAAAGGCCGGTGAATAAACTTTTTACGCTACTTGATTCAGATGAAGCTAAAGGGAGGCTGCTTGAGGACATGTTGATACAGAATACTTGCAGAGTTTTTCATCAAAAACACACAAAATTTGCGTGTTTCCTCTGTCATTTTCATGTCACTACTGCTCTGTCTGAATTATAAAACAATAACTGATTAGTTGTGATTAATCCCTTTCATTGTTTCAGCCCTAAAATCTTCTCACTTTTGCTGATGAATCTTTATAAAGTACAGCACTTGACTTTAACACTATGAACAATGTTGTGCTGTGAGTGCTCGACCAGAAAAGCTTTCTACAAGATTTGGAGCAGGGTGCAGGGATTAGCTCCCATTGGCCCGGACAGCATTAGTGAGGCTGGGCTGCGATGTTCACTGATAAGGCCAGCTGGGCTCCTGTCCAGTTAATCCCAAAGGTGCTGTGAGGGACTGGGTCAGGACTGTGTGCTGCCCCCAACTAACTTTTACAAACACATGAAACTCTTCTGAGAAATGGCTAGAGCAATCAGTTGGGCAGCTTGCTAGTAACAACTGTAACTAGTTGTACTGTTGCAGAGTGATAATTTGTGAGTTGATGAACATACTGTATATACTACAAGTTTGACAAAAATCAGGTGCTCATCAAGGATCCATTGGAAACGTAGATAGCAAAAAAGATAAAAACGTTCAAAGGCACTCTGATGTTTAACTAAAAATCCTTTATTACATAAGGGACATACCAACGTGTTTCAATCTTTATGTGGTCTTCATCAGGTCAATAATGCAGCTGATTTATAGAGGACTGAAAAACATTGCGGATTTCTGCTGAATCAATGAGCGAAGCACTAAATGATGAGTGACCAAGAAGCTCCTTCACTTCTGATGCGTCACTGAAATAAATCTCATTGCACAGTACTAGGTCTAAATCTGGCTCGAGGCGTGACAATGGTGACTGGACTGATATCCCTCTGTGTAAAAAAAATCTGGACTAGTCAGGCAACACTAGAGTCACTGCTGCCCTATGCTTCACAGTGCACACTTTAAACACTTGAAGGAGCATAAACATTTGAATGACGCCTAAAATATGTACTGCTAAACTAATGCAAGAATCACAAGCTTTTCAGAACAGGTTTGTTGTTGTTTTATTGTTTTACTTACAGAAGATCTCATAGGGTCAGGATAGTTTGTTGTTTGCAGAAGACATTTTTTACCAAAGTCATTGTAGCCTTTGCCATTTACTAACTGCGCTCATTCAAATGGATATTTCAGTTGAGCTGCAATTAATCTTACAGCTCCTCTTTGATTCCATTAGAAGTCTGCAAGCAACAGCCCATCCAGAACCACACCTCAAAAACAACTCCGTCCAACTATTTATACTCGCCAAGAGGACACCAGTCTATAGCCAGTAACATTTCAAAATCACAACAAAATAGTTCAATCAAAAATCTCTGTCCTAGACCAAGTACAAAACCAAGGACAGAGACTGAATTTGGTGATACTGGCCAGGGACATTTGTCAAGCTGATTTAATATTGAACACTGAAGGTTTTCCATCAGCAAGGATCAAATGAACACAGAACCCAATTGTAGAGTGAAACTACTTTGTTGAGAATGGTTACGACAATATAAATTTTCTTCTGTATAAAGCTTTTCAGGCTTGGATATAGTTTATGCTGTAAGTAGTTGAATGTAAGATACAGTGGAGCAGGGAGCTGCTGTGTTTGAAGCTTTGGGGCATCAAGTGCACTGTATAAAAGCAGGCCATTCATCACTGTCTCTGTATTTTGGCTCTTTTCCTCTGCATTAGCAAACCGCACTCAGATGCAGTCACTCTCCAGCACCAAGGACAGCGACGCAATTTATTTAGAATACAGGCAGCTACTTAAATTTTACAAGTGCTCTAGTTATTCTACAAAAATAACCAAGCTTTGCTCTGTGAGAAAAGAAGAATGCACCAGGCAAATAGTTAAGGGGAAAAAATTGAGATGTTATTAGTTTGCCTTCCACAGCATGGCATTAAATTTAATCTATTTCCATGTAGACAACCAGGTGACACCACAAAGCCAAGTTCAGCTCAGAGCTGTAGCTAGGCAAACTCACAACAAGAATGCATGTTATTAAGTATTATCCCATAAATGTCGATAATATTTAAGAATTATCACAATTTGCTTAAAAAAAGTAGTGCTGGGCCCATAGTAATTAATGACATTAAAATGTTGATTTAAAAAACAAACCAGAGCACCCAGAGAAAACACAGACAGGGGGAGAACATGTAAACTCCACACAGAAAGACCCCACTCTATTCAGACAATACAACCCGGGACCTTCATGCTGTGAGGCTGAAGTGCTAACCGCTATACTACCATGCCATTGTGTCCCTGAGCCACTTTGACAGCAGGTTGCCTACATCAGTCGCAATATATTACGTGTTCTGGTGTTGAAATGAAGAACATCTTGCATAAAAAATGGTCAAATTACTTTTTATCTGATTATGAAAGATTATGAAAAATAAAAAGCTTTTATCAGAAAGAATGTAGCCAAGAGAATATAAAATATAGTGCCCTTAAGATTTCCATTTATGAATTGTTAAGTCCTGTCTTTGGCAGCCACAGCCTACGAGATCCAAACCATTAACAATACCAGATACTTTGAGCATTACATGGAAGATGTGATTATATAAGACTTATTCAATACAATGAATGTAGACTGTTTCAATGATCCTTTAGAAGTCACACACAGTGCAACCTGCGCACTCTCCTATCTATCTGTGCTGTGTATGGCAGCAGGCAGCAAGATGGCAGCCCAAAGACACCTTGAGGTGCCATGGACTTGTGTGGGTGTGTGTACGCACGTGTGTGTCTGTGTACGTGCATGTGTGTATATGTGTGTGTGATAGATTGGCCTAGATCCCTGAGGTGGCACTTTTTACTCACACATGCCTCTCGACACTTGGCTCGCTCCTCACCACTGACTTCATCGCTTATGTCAAATGAATCTTTTAAGCATGTGTGAGGAGGTGAAGGAGGTCTGCGTGTGTGGGAACATGTCCAAGAGATGTCACATACAGATACAGACTTGAGGTAGCAGCGGATCTGGAACTGTGGTGTAGGCAACCTCTGGTGGTACTCGGGCTCATCTGCAGTCCTAGTTCATTCGTTCACTTGTATTTATTGTCATGTATTTATTTATTGTATTTATTATCATGTGAGGTTTTAGTTTTGTAAAAACGTTGTTACCTCCTCCAAAACATATCCAGAGTTGTGTTTTGTTTCATTCTCACATATTTGAATAATAATAATTTGAATTTGCAAAGCTCAAAATGCTCTGTTCCACCTTGTGATGTTATCAAGTAGTAGTTATAAAGTTAACAGTTATTATTTAGCCTCAAATGAACTGCTTTTGTCTAAAATACTCTAGAATAATGATAGGTTGTTGGCTTTTACAAAATTCGTTTGTTTTACCTTCTGTTCAGTTGAGAGTGCCAGAGTACATCTCCTATATCTCTGGTGAACTGAGAAGTGAAGAAGTTTCAACAACGCTAAAACAATAGCTGTAACTTCAAAGTTTGGCAATTCCAGGGCTGCAAATTATTCTTGTGAAGGTGTATGGAGTTTAAAAACAAATGGAGCCCTTTCTGTATTACCACCTATTGACATCAAAAGGTGGAACAGAGTGTTTTCAGTTTGAGAAAAGAACACAGGAATATATAGGATTTGTGTGTTGTTTGAATGAAACAAAACAAAACTCCAGGTATGTTTTGATAAGGGTACTGTATTATAATATAGATCAAAAATGACTTATGCAGAGGTAATTCCATAATTTACAAAGCAACCATAATCTACCCATTTGGACTTCTGAGTTCTGGTTTGGAGTCAGTTTGATTGTTAATTCTAGTTCAGGGGTTAGGGGCTTGCGTATATCTAATTACAGAGTCAAGGTTCATTGTGTTAAACAAGACATATTGTTCTTGTGTCTGCTTTATAGTTATCTATAGTTAATCTATGACTCTCATGGATCATTATGTAATAATTTGCACTTTTTAAATTGCAATATTCATCTAAAATGACTTAATAAAAGAAACAAGTCTGCTGACTTCAAAATTCAAATCCTACGTGTATCATCGATTAAGAAATTAAATTGGAGAACGAAGTAAGTAGAGAGCAGTGGGCGCATGCCGGTTATGGTGAACACTGGAGTTGATCAGCAAAACGGTGTCTTGAAAATAAGCTATTAAAGATTGCTAAAATATGCACAAATTGAGCCAAATACAACTTTGAGAGGCTAAATGAGAAGGGCAAACAACTATAACGTGAGTTATAAGTTGATTTAGCATAATAGGTCCACTTAAACTGTAGTCTGAAGTAAAGTCTTTTTCTTTTTAAATGATTTTTAGTTTTCACATTACTATAAAGTTAAGTAAAAGCTGTGTGACAGCTGTGTCCTGTAATTGCTAAAATAACACTTTTTCCATCCTGTTATCGTGTTCTTCTGTGACCTAAAGTGCTCCCCCCAAGTATTGTCTGGGATGGCACTTTGTGTGAAATGTTTGTAAATCAACTGAGAAGTTGATTTACAAAGACTTACTAGACTTTTTACAAAGATTTACTAGACATTTTCTGTCTAATAACGAAAGAAAAAGTACTTGGGACGTAGCCTCAATATTGCAGTAGCTCTAACTGTAGCTAAGCTAAGCTTATTTATTGAACTATTAAATGTTCTTGATCACTGAAAGCATACACGTAGTTAGTTATTTTGCTTTTTCTCTAGCACAATTTTATGGGGTAAGGTAGCTGCAAATTAATTAAAATTGTGCATATTTATCTGCACCTTTGCCCATTTATTATGTGCTATAGTAAATTTAAAGTTAGTAGACCTGCATGTAAGATTTTGATATTTAAATTTCATAAACTTGATTTATCTGTGTCCCCAGATACAGGGTAGGCATGTTCAAATATAGATTTTAGTGATAGGAATTATAATGCTGATTTATTCTTAATTACAAAAACATTGCAATTAAATTTACATGATTGCCAAGTTGTTTATGTTTTTTGGTTCTCAAGATGAATATCCAATCAGAAATCGGAATGAGCCTCACATGAGTCTCTCATTTGGATTGTTAGTTTCAATGCAGAAATCCAGTTGGTTTAAACCTAAAAGGACTCTCTCTGATCTGACTCCTCACTACCAAAACCCCAGCACCTGCCAATTATTAATCAGGGCTATTGCAGCCCTGATTAATAATTGGGGTTTGCCCTGCTCAGTCTGTACCCGGTCTAGCTGTGACTCCTGTATTGGACCAGTTTTGTTGCGATGTGACACTCACATGAGAAGCAGTACTCTACTATGCAGTTATGGTTATCGCCTTTGAAGGCTGCACGTGTGAGATCACACATTCGCACAATGACTATTAATTTATTAAGGGAAAAGGCTTGTGGCCGACTCTGGCAAAAATAGACTCCCGACGGAATTAATACGGAGCGCCATGGTACATCCATTGGCACCACTGGACTTCAGTCTGAGCTCTTTTCGCTATTTTTAATTATACGAAATACCGGTACTCTCGGCCACCGGACTGGAGCTGCACTGAGCCTGAGTTACGCACTGGTAACATAGGCTCAGTTGGGATTGTAATAACTTTTTTAAACAGTAACAGCAGGCTACATACAATTCCTTTAAAGTCAATATAGCACAAAGTTAATAGCATACATTAACAAGTTTAGTTCTAGCAGTGTGTGATGCGGCTGAAGCACTTTGTAATGTTCACTTCGCATGGGCTCAAAATGATCTCTTCTAGTCAATAATGTCTATTGCTCTAATAAATCTATGGCTCATGTTGTTTATACTGAGCTCTATTGCACACAGGAGCCCAGGAGAGACCATACTACGCAGACTACTCCCCTTTAAGACGCTCTATCCACACCCTGTGCACCAGCCACTACCTGGACCTCTTCATCACCGTTATCATCCTCACCAACCTGCTGACCATGAGCATGGAGCATTACAACCAGCCCCAGGTAACCATGGTAACACAATGCCCCCCATCCCTGTCTCAGTATTGGCACTAACAGCGTGTGTCCTGTACAGTACCTGGAGGAGATCCTGAAATACTGCAACTACGTCTTCACCCTGGTCTTTGTCATCGAGGCCATCCTCAAACTCATCGCTTTTGGCCTGCGCAGATTCTTCAAAGAGAGGTGCAGACACACATTTTTGCAGCAAATAAACTTGTGCTGCTTTTGTCCAGACCACAGCAGGTTCAAACTTGAATTATTTTTCTGATAATCTTACTTTACTACAATCAATCAATTAAATAAGTTTTATTATCCCCAGGGGGCAATTTAAGTACTTTGAGTAGTATTTAAAGTTACTGTAAAATGTCAATGTGATAATTAGTCTGCTCAAACTGCTCAGAGATTATAATTGAGCCAGAGGGCAGGTTAGGATTGTAGAATTGACAGTTAAACTGTCATAATGCAGACGTTTTAACCTGGTTTATGGTTATTATCTCTGTAATTACTCTGTAATTACTGGGCCTATCCACATTAAGCAAAACAGCACAAACCGCAATGTCTTCTCTTATTCTTTAGAGCACAAATAAACAAATGCAATTTTTTTTTTTTTTTAAGGCAGTGATACAACCTTTAGTCTGTATTTAAGTGTTGGACCCCAATCCCTTATAATCAGGTTTTCTGTAAAGTAAAACAAAACAAAAACTAAAACTAAAAAGTGAAGACAAAACTCATCAAAATAACTTAGACAGTTGTGGACAAATAAACTCAGTTTTAATTGTTGATGTGAGAGGCTCCTTCCATATGGCCAGAATTGTAAACTGTAAACAGAGGCATGCCTAGACAGGGCACTTGTCCCCGAGAAGGCGCAGTCTGGGCGACTTGGGCAAATGACATGACAACCAGCCATGCATGTAGTCCAGTACTTTGGTCCATATCTGAGAGAGCAAAGCGTATTCCCACAGAGCATGTATGTATGTACCTGTGGCATTTTCACACTTCCAACATAGAGCGTTTCTGCCAACACCCAGTTTATGTAAACATCCCGTTTTGAAAATGTGATTATAAAATATTGTTACTCTTATATATTGGCCCACTATCTGATATTAAAGTGAGTATGTCAGGTTTTCATGTTTATCTAATTATAACTCAGTGTATTGTGGTGGTACCTGTGGTAAAAATGTATCATAGTTTTACATCAGTGCAATTTTGTGTAAAAAAAAGTTGAAAAGAAAAGTACAAAAATACAGGAATACGCACAAGGAAGGCATTTTTCTGAAAGAGTAAACATTTATTTAACAAAATAAAGGTGTTGTCTTGTTATTTTTATCTAGTCTTTAGTCTACTCTTAACTATTGTGTGATTTAGACAAGTTTTGGTTCTTGTTATGGTTGCTAGGTAACAGTTATGGAATTACCTCTACATATGTCAACTTTTTTATAATTTTTTAGTAATGATGTTTACTATGTTTTTTGTGAAATAAGTATTCTAACCTGTCATCATGCACTTTAAATCATCATGTATCAAAAAATCTAGAGGGTTTGTGACTATTACTGTATATCCATATCCAATATTGAGTACATTAATGGAAGAACTAAAACACTGTAAAAGTAACCACAAAAATGGGACTTGTTGTTTGTCCAGGTGGAACCAGCTAGACCTGGCCATCGTGCTGCTGTCCATCATGGGCATCACACTGGAGGAGATCGACCTGAACGCGTCACTGCCCATCAACCCCACCATTATCCGCATCATGAGGGTGCTGCGGATAACGCGAGGTACACACTGCACTTAGCACAGCACCAGTACACTGTACATGTGTGAGCTGACACCATGGTGACCGCCTTTCAGTGCTCAAGCTGCTCAAGATGGCTACCGGGATGAGAGCGCTGCTGGACACGGTGATGCAAGCCCTGCCCCAGGTACCACAGAGCTACAACACTGCTAAACATGAGGCATAATGATATGAATATTATGACTTTTTTGTAGTGTATAGCTTTGTAAAAAAGTTCAAACTTCTGTATATTAGCTAAAAAAAAAATATATATATAAATATATAT
>KN483318.1:0-14345 GCA_000787095.1 Periophthalmodon schlosseri | reverse complement strand
TTCCTGCCCCCCCTTCCTCTCTCCCTCTCTCTTTTTAACCAAACCAATGGTATAATCCGTGTCCATTCCCCTCCTTCACAATGGGACAGTCCTACACCTTTTTAAAGATTAATCTCTTTTGAAATCCAATATGGCCGCCTCCTTCCCTCCATTCTGAGCTCATCTTCAAATTGGTTATTGATCCCCAAACTATTTCAAAAGTGACTCACGTACAGCGCGCTCGTTTTTATGCGAAAGATAGAGAGAATACACAGAAAAAGATAGCGAGAATGAACAGAAAAAAGACAGTATTATGAACTGTAGAAATCAGCTGTTTGGTGCTTGTCTGGAATCGTCCAATTAGAAGGCATCAAACGGCGAGTGGACAGGTAAAAGTGGACAGGTAAACGGGTTCTTCTGTTTATAATGTTTATAGTGTTTATAATGTATTCAGACCGGAGATAACGGCTCTGTCCCGCTGTAAAAATATAAAATCGTGTAAATAAAAGAGATTCCGAGCGTTTTTGAAGTCCACGTTATGAGAGGAAGTGTGTAACAGATGTGTGAATGTGTTGATCTGGTGACAAGTGCGTTATATAATGGGCCTTTGAGTGGCAGAGTGGTTAGCTCGTCTCCTCCCTCGCACCAGGAGGTTGTTGGTTAGATCTTTTTTTCGCTTCTTTAAACCATGCAGGACTAAACCAGGACCAAACTAGGACCAAACCAGGGATAAACTAAGACTAAACCAAGACTTAACCAGGACCAAACCAGGGCTAAACCAGGACTAAACCAGAACCAAACCAGGACTAAACCAGAACTTAACCGGACCAAACCCAGGGCTAAACCAGGACTAAACCAGAACTTAACCAGGACCAAACCAGGGCTAAACCAGGACTAAACCAGGACTAAACTAGGACTAAACCAGGACTTAACCAGAACTTAACCAGGACCAAACCAGGGCTAAACCAGGACTAAACCAGGACTAAACCAGGACTAAACCAGGACCAAACCAGGGATAAACCAGGACTTAACCAGGACCAAACCAGGACTAAACCAGAACTTAACTAGGACCAGATCAGGACTAAACCAGGAATAAACCAGGACCTAACCAGGACATCAGTTTTAGCTCAAGTTTGACATAAAATTAATGTAATTATGAACAAAAATGTCTTTTTTACAACACAAATGTATTTTATTTGTCCAGGTTTGATCTTGGTCTAGTCCTGATCCAACACTACTGTTGATCTGGTTTAGTCCTGTTTCAGTCCTGGTTAGGCCTGGTCCTGGGTTAGGTCTGTAACACCTGTAACTGAATGAATGCAAGATAGTTAAGTTTAATGCCATAATGCGGAACATTCCTGGCAAAGTAACGATGATGAGCAATGCTATCGCCATGGACACAGAAGTCACAGAGTGCAGAGCTCACAATAAGAGTTACATGTAAATCTGTGACATCTGTAAGGGCATCTGGATTACAATTTAAATTACATTCATATAAATACACTCTTCTCTCTCTCTTTGCTTTGTCTCTCTCTCTCTTTTCTCACTCTCTCTCTGTCTTTCGCGCATTGACTCTCTCTATCTCTATCTCTCTTTCTTTCTCTCTCTTTCTTAAACCAAATTCGCAAACCATCTGTCTCTCTCTTTTTCTCTCTCCTTTCGCTCTTCTCTCTCTCTTTCCCACTCTTTGTCTCTCTCTCTTTCTCACTCTTTTGCTCTTTGTCTCTCTCTTTCTTTCTCCCTCTCTATCATCCGTAAGAGCTTCTGAATTACATTTTCAATAACATTCATATAAATACAACACTCTCTCTACCGCAGCAGCAGAACCATCAGCCTCCTCAGCCTCTCCGCCTCCTCCTCTGCACCACTGTCCTGTGGTAAAAAACATCTGATAAATCTTCATAATGCCATTTGAATAGCTCATTTATAGATATCTACAGTCCCATTATAACCCGTCTCTTCTTCTGTCTCCTTCAGGTTTTTGTCCCTGTCTCTCTCCATAGACAGGTTTTTGTCCGTGTCTCTCTCTCTGTATCAGAATTTTGTCCCCGTCTTTCTCCATAGACAGGTTTTTGTCCCGTCTCTCTCCATAGACGGTTTTTGTCCCGTCTCTCTCCTTAGGTGGGTTTTTGTCCCGTCTCTCTCTCTGTATCAGGTTTTTGTCCTCGTCTCTCTCCATAGACGGGTTTTTGTCCCCGTCTCTCTCCATAGACAGGTTTTTGTCCGTGTCTCTCTCTTTGTATCAGATTTTTGTCCCCGTCTCTCTCCATAGACATGTTTTTGTCCCTGTCTCTCTGTACCAGATTTTGTCCGTGTCTCTCTCCATAGACAGGTTTTTGTTCCCGTCTCTCTCCATAGACAGGTTTTTGTCCCGTCTCTCTCTCTCTCTGTATCAAGTTTTTGTCCCGTTTCTCTCCATAGATGGATTTTTGTCCCCGTCTCTCTCCATAGACGTGTTTTTGTCCCGTTTCTCTCCATAGATGGATTTTTGTCCCCGTCTCTCTCCATAGACGTGTTTTTGTCCCGTCTCTCTCTGTATCAGGTTTTTGTCTTGTCTCTCTCCTGTCTATGGAGAGAGACAGGGTTTTTGTCCCCGTGTCTCTCCATAGACAGGTTTTTGTCCCTGTCTCTCTCTCTGTACCAGATTTTTGTCCCGTCTCTCTCCATAGACAGGTTTTTGTCCCCGTCTCTCTCCACAGACAGGTTTTTGTCCCCGTCTCTCTCCAAAGACTTTTCTGTATCATTAAAATCCTTCAGTTTTGGTCCAATTATTCTCAAAGTCGGACTCAAACATATCTTCTTCACAAATGCCAGAGGAGCCATTAAAACCGTCCCCGTGTGCGGCTTAAATAAACGCCGCCGCAGAAGAGAGAGACACGGAGGCTTTAAATGTCAATAGAAGCACACACATGATGGAAAGAAGACGCTGAAATAATGTCCAGAACTCAAACTCGTTAAGTCGAAATTAGTTTGAGGATTAATGGGAATTCGTACATTACACAAAACTGACTCTTGTGAGCTTTAAGTCATGTTCTAATGTTGTTACCTCCTCAAAAACACTCCTGGAGTTGTGTTTTGTTTCATTCACATGTTTGAGTAACACTTTATTATTAGTCTGTCTACATCTCCAAAGCTCAAAATGCTCTGTTCCACCTTGTGATGTCATGAAGTGGTAGTTTTCAAGTTAACATCTACCTTTTACCTTTAGTTCAGTAGAGATTGGCAACTTTAAGGCTGAAATCATCCAAATGATTCTAGTGAAAATGTACTAGAAGAGAGAGAGGAAAGAAGGAATGATGAGAGAGAAAGAGAGCTAGAGAGGGGGGGAGAGAGAAAGAAAGAGAGAACGAGAGAAAGGAAGAGAGAGAAGGAGAGAGAGAGGGCGAGTGAAAGAGAGAGGGAAAGGGAAACGGAGAGGGAGAGGGAGGGGGAGAGGACGGGGGTGATGAGAGAGAGGGAGAGAGGAAAAGAGGGATAGTGAGAGAGAGGGAGAGAGATAGAGGAAGAAAAAAGAAAGAGAGGGAAGAAAGTAGCTAATAAAAGAGAGGAGAAAAAGAGGGGGAGGCGCAGAGGGAGGGGGGTAAAGGACAGAAAGAGAGAAATTCCAGGTCTGAAATCATCCAAACGATTCTAGTGAAGGTGTATATAGTTTAAAAACACAGCGGAGCACTTCCTGTATTACCACATGATGACATCACAAGGTGGAACAGAGTGTTTTCCGTTTGAGAGAAGAGCTCAGCCTAAATCCGCAAGGTTTTTGCGTTAAACATATGTGAATGAAACGAAACACAACTCCAGGTCTGTTTGTGACGAGGAAACAACATTAGAACAGAGATCAGTGAATAGCTTAATGTGGGCCCTTTAAAACAAATGTGTGTTTTTAGCAAAGTTGCGAAGAAACTACAAACTAATGCAGCACAGAAAACACAGTCCACATGATCCAAGTATCTGTTTATTCCACAGACTGTTTATATAAATGGACGTAGCTAACCTGCGAGCCGCCGTGTTCTGAACAGAAAGTGAGCTTGGGCGCACTTCTGGCTCCATCGACTCCATTTTCCATCTGGCTCCATTTCACTTATTCTTTTTTCCGCTGAAAAACCGTGGCCCCTCTCTGCGTAACTGCTGCTGTCAGACTCATCTGACAGACTTTCGGTCTTAAAGTGTTCGTATTAACCCGCTCCACGTGATCCTGGGGTTTTTATTTCGCTGTTGTGTCTGTAAATCAAGATATGAACATTAATAACAGACAGTTTATTTCAATAAATCGATGCGATGTCATATTTGTTTTGACATGATCAGACCACGTATGTCCCTGATTGGCTAATCCACCTGTCAATCACGCCTCACTTGACTTTACAGTATACTTCATCTAGGTCTAGTAAAGGTCCTGCGTCACACAAAATGGACTCCTGTGAGCTTTAAGCCTCGTTGTAATGTTGTGCTGTGTTTTCTGTGTATGTTTGTGATGAGGAAACATTATAACATGGATCAGAAAACAGCGTGATATGGGCCTTTAAGTAAAATGAATCAAAACTAGTGCAAAAATAACATAAATAATTCACGTCTCCCTTTATTCTGCCTCTGCCTTTGGACCCGTGCCTCCCTTTGAGTCTAAATTGCGCTGTGCCTCGGGTTAGCACAGCCCTGTCCACTTCACTGCTCCTCACTGAGTCCAGATGTCCCGGTCTCCATCGACTGTGGACCGGTTATAGACCTGGACCTGAGGGGGTCTGACGGCCTACGCACTGTAAAAAAGGAATAGACTTCGGCGCGCAAGATGCGTTTAATGCCACACTGTGCGATATTCCAGGTCAAGCTGCGGCCCACACCAGAAAAGTTACACAGTGCACCTTTAATGACTTGCACTGAATCAGACCTTGTTAATAATTATAATAAGTCACTTTTATTATCAAGCGTTTTTGCAGTGTAGAGGTATAGACCCCGTGGGACTGATTTAGACCGGTTATAGACCGGGACCTGGGGGCTGGTCTGGACCGGTTATAGACCTGGACTCTGGACACGAGCGCTGACAGGTTCCTGGATCGATCTGAAGTCCACCTGGAGAGAGAGAGAGAAAGACAGAGAGGGGGGAGAGGACAGGAAGGGTAATAAGAGAGAGGGAGAGAAAGAGAGGGAGAAGGGGGGGTGAGGAAGAAGGGAGAGGAAAGGAAGGGTAATGAGAGAGAGGGAGAGAGGGGGGTGAGGAAGGGAGAGGGTGAGAGAGGAAAGGAGGGGTAATGAGAGAGAGGGAGAGGTGAGACAGAGAGAGAGAGGGGGAGAGGAAAGGAGGGGTAATGAGGGAGGGAGAGGAGGGTAGGGACGAGAGAGGGAGAGAGAGGAGAGAGGGAGGGGGGGTGGAGAAAAAGGGGGAGTGAGGAAGGGAGAGTGTGAGAGAGGAAAGGAGGGGTAATGAGATAGAGGGAGAGAGAGATAGATAAGGAGAGAGAGAGGAGAGAGAAAGCAAGAGAGAGAGAGAGAGAGAGTGAGGAGAGGGAGAGAGAAGAGAGCGGGAAAGAGAGAGGAAAGGAAGGGTAATAAGAGAGAGGGAGGAGAGGAGAGAAAAAGAAAAAGAGGGAAGAAAGTAGGTAATAAAAGATAGGACAAACAAGTGGCAGAGGGAGAGGTGTAAAGCAGAGAAAGAACGAGAGTGCAGGAAGAGGGAAAGGAGGAGGAAGAGAGGAAGAAAAAAGAAGGGAGGGAGAGAGATGGAGAGAGACAGAAGAATGGGGTTAATAAGAAAGAGAGAGCTGACCAAGGGAAAAGAAGAGGTAATGAGAGAGTGAGAGAAACAGAGGAGAAAAAAGGGGGAGGGCAGAAAGAAGGGAGGAGAGAGAGAAATGAAAAAGAGAATGAAAGGAGGAAGGGGGAGAGAAAAGAAGAGGGAGGATAAAATGGGAGAGGGGGTTAATAAGAGAGAGAGAACAGGCAAAAGGAACAGAGGAGGGAATGACAGAGAGGAGGTGTAGAGAGAGAAAAGGAGAGTTGTAAGAGCGAGAGGGAGAGAGAGAGTAAGAGAGGGGGTAATAAATGGTCAATACAAAGAGAGAGAAAGAGAAAAGATGGAGAGAACAGAGAGAGAGAGCAAGAGAGGATGGAATGAGAAAGAACAGACAGGGTCTCACCAATTACCCAATACACTGAGTCTAATGTTTGACACAAGAGACGTGTTCTATTAACTGTGGCCTCGGGGATTTGGGAGTCGAACCCACAACCTCCTCACTACAGGATAACCAGTCTGGTGAAGGTGAAGGGCCAGTCTGGTGAAGAGCCAGCCACCTGCTGGTTTCCATGGAGATGTTATTGACCAGGCCAAGTTACGGGTCAGGTCTGTGAAGAGGCGATCCCACTCACAGTAAGAATACATGGTTTTCATTGTATTTTTAGGAATAAAAACACCCATAATAAAATAATGCCACTGTGAAACATTCCAGGAAAGCAATAACATCTCCATGGAAACAAGCAGGTGACTGGCTCTTCACCAGAAAGTTACATAGTAACAAGCAGGTGACTGGCTCTTCACCAGAAAAGTTACATAGTGCTCCTTTAATACTAAAGATCCTATATTACGCAAAATTGACTCTTGTGAGCTTTAAGTCATGTTATAATATTGTTCCCTCCTCAAAAACATACCTGGAGTTGTGTTTTGTTGCATTCACACGTTTGAGTAACACTTTATTATTAGTCTGTCTACATCTCCAAAGCTCAAAATGCTCTGTTCCACCTTGTGATGTCATGAAGTGGTAGTTTTCAAGTTAACAGGTACATTTTACCTTTAGTTTAGCAGAGATTCCAGGGCTGAAATCATCCAAATGATTCTAGTGAAGGTGGATGGAGTTTAAAAACACAGTGGAGCACTTCCTGTATTACCACATGATGACATCACAAGGTGCAACAGAGTGTTTTCAGTTTGAGAGAAGGACTCGTTAAACATGTGTGAATGAAACAAAACACAACTCCAGGTCTTTTTGTGATGAGGAAACAATATTAAAACACAAATCAGAAAACGGCGTAATACGGGCGCTTTAATTCATAAAAATGATATAAAAATCTTCAAAACACACAATTAGCTTGATCTGCGGTTTATTTTATTTTGATATTTTGTTTACACGTTTAAACCAACAGCGTTTTACAGCCTTAGGGACAAAATGATAGTAATATTGTTCTACTTTTCTACAAAAATAAACATTTATATAGACTTTTAGGGCACATACATGAGCTGAATTAAACAGTGAAGTTCCCATAGACACAGACATGCTTGACATTGGAATAACATTGAGAAACAGGACTCAGAACGGGAGATACCATTGAAACTCACTATATTAAATACATATTCTTTTATATTGTACAGTACACTCATTACTTTAAACAATACAACACGATACAGATACGCGTACGACTCTTATCTTAGACTTTTTTCTATTTTAAAGCAAGAATTTAATCCCGTCTCTGCGGATTTTTGAGCCGAAGCCGAGACAAAAGACGCACAAAAACACAAGAGCGTTCGGAGCCGTTTTAGATAAATGGTTACGATTGGTTTCCATGGAGATTAAGGATTATAGGCTAGTTTTACAACGCTAGATAACTTTGTAAGGGCAAACCGGGCGCCATAGAAACACAGAACAATATATATATATATATATATATATTTTTTTTTTTTTTCATAATTAGCATTCAAATGAACCGTAGCAGAGATTTCATCAACAGCAGGTACAATATACACAATTTACATTACATAACGTTAAGGCATTGATAAAACTGTGACTTGAAGTATTCATTTTAAATATTTATACTCCTATTTTTCCTATTTGAGACATATAAAAGCACATTTATAGATTTATATACAGGTTGCGTTCACGTTACAATATAGAATTTGTATAGTTTAACCTGAGCTGGAGGCACGTCAGAAGTTTGCTGTGTAACTGTCAGATTACAGAGGTTTCGACCTGGTTTATGGTTAATATCTCTGTAATATCTGGGCCTATCCACACGAAACAAAAAACTGGAGCAAAGTTCAACGTCTCCTCTGTCAGTTTAAATAAACAAAAGTGAGATTATTTTTTCAGTATAGCTTCAGAAAGTGGTGCCATTATTCAACCCCAGAGACGAGATTTTTAAGACATAAGTTTAACATGACGATGTGGAGCCAATCCAAAATATTTATTTCCAAAACACCGAATCTCCCGTAGAGTTACACAGGCCCCGCCCACCGTCTGAAACTACGACATGACATCATCAAATTCTACAACGTGAACGCAGCCGCTAAGAAGTGAACAGTAAGATCCACATTGGCACAGTGTAGTTTTTTCTGACAATATAAAACAACATAGCAGAGTCCAAATGGAACTGTGCACTGACGCTAAGTAATAGGCTCAGTGCACAGTAGCGCGCTAGCTAGCTCACTGCGCCTCAGAGCTAACACTCGCTTTTGTTAAAGTTGGAAAACATAAAACAAACAACCTATTAAAATTCAAATTAAAAAGAAGGCTACCCCATTATGTTTATACGTCGAATACTTCAGTTTGTGGTGCGTCGAAATTAGCATTAGCGTTAGCAATGAAACGTCCTCTGGTGAAGTTTTCATTTTATTTGTGTAGAGTTTAACATGTTGTCAGTGACATCCACCCAATGGTTGATCTTTAAATATTTATTCATTTTAGTGCGACTCTGCAAAAACCTCATAGGGATAAAACTGGACAGGAAGTAGTGACGCTAACAGTGAGGTTGAGGGCGCTACTGGGCACAGAGCCTATTGTATTTATCCAGCCAGTTTTCCAAAATTGTTATAATGGTAGTCATTTATAGACTGAAGATACAAATTAGTGTGACTTAGTGGTAAAGTGTTTGCCCATAAACCCCAAGCTTACTAGTCCAATCTCAACTCCAACCAGCAAACTGTCTAAGTGTCCTTGAGCAAGTCACTTCACCCTCCTTGAAGCCTTCGTGTGAAGCCTTCGAGGCTCTAGAAAAGTGCATAATAAGCAGTAAAATTTCAAACTCTATTTTGATTCTAAGGAATAGACTCGATACTCGATACCGATTCTGATACCCAGATGAATTCAGTCATTGTACTACAGTTCGACTCGATTTCGATATTAAGGAATACACACGATACTCAATACCAACTCGATGATAATAAAAAACTCTTTCTTTAGACAATAGAATGTTATAGTTTCGGTACTAGTTTTAGTATCAAACAGAATCAGATTTTCGATACTTTTGACAAACCTAATAAGCAGTAGGAGTAGTAATTGTAACCATCTTAATTCAGAGAGTAAACTGGAGCCATGGCCAAGGATTTGACAGCTACGTCAGATGCCCTTCCTGTCACAAACAGCCAGAAGTATAAATACCGATGAAGTGTCTTGCCCAAGGACACAAAGGCAGTATACAGATTTGGGTGTATTTCGAATCCCCAATCTTTAAGTATTGGAATTGTACAATTTTATCTTCAAATTTAGAGATATTTTTGGCTAATATTTTAAGTATTTTTGTATAATATTCTCCGTATGTTTTTTTTTTTTTTTTTTTTTGTTTTTTTTGTTTTTTTAAATTAAATTGCATTGGTTTTTTTACTGGCTGGATCACAGAACAGCATCAGTAGACAGCAGTATATTCCACTGATCAAACACAGAATCTTAATCTTGGATTTCTACATCGTCACAGCAATTTGACCAACCCACCACAACACACAGACAAAACTCCCAGTTAAAATTCACTTTTCTCAACTTACTTTTACAACCTTTTAGGACCAAAGTTCACGCACGACAACAGCGTTTATAGAAACCTGTAGCTGGACTTTTTGTAGAATTGGCAGCCAGCATTACATAGAAAACTAGTATCTCATATGAACATGCATTTACAGTTATATTTCACACTGAGCCTCACTGCAACAGCTGCGATTATTACAATATTACTGTACAATACTATAGACTATACAACTATAACAATATGTTACATCTTCTATGAAAGGCCCTGTACCTGTTTTTTTATGAAAGCGTTTTATTGCCCGAGAATCAGAAAGTACGCGTTAGCATGCTAGCTGTTGTTAGCTTTACCGTCGCTGGCACTGTAAAACTCCTCACTGGTCTTGTGAATAGAGAGAAAAGGAGAGAGAGAGAGAATGAGAATGAGAGAGAATGAGAATGAGAATGAGAGAGAGGGAGAGAAAGGAAAGGAGGGAGACAGTGAAAGAGGGAGAGGAAAGGAGGGGTAATGAGAGAGAGGGAGGGAGATCGGGAAGGAGGGGGAGAGAGAGAGGAAAGGAGGGCTAATGAGAGAGAGAGAGAAAGAGAGAGAGAACAGGCATACACCGGTCTTTGAAAATTGTGAAAAGCTCTTATAAACCCATTGAGGTGAATAATTAGGACGTTCTGAACGCATAAGGTGAGTGAGGAATAACTTTGGACCACTGCGAACGGTTTAAATGAATTAATAAGGTGAGTGAGGAATAACTTTGGACCACTGCGAACGGTTTAAAATGAATTAGTACTGTTTTTCAGGTTTTTAAAACAGTAAAAATCAGGTACGGCGCCTTTATAAGTGCAAATAAAAGCACCTATTAGAACTCATTAGAACACAGTGTTTTGCCTCAGCTAATGTTAACATGATGCTAACTTGCTAATGCTAACTAGCTAATGCTACTCTACATTTTTTTTTTTATATCTATTGCTCTAAATGCTGACAGAAACACCACTGAAACCACTTCTTCAACTTCAAAACAAAACAAAACAAAAATAAATAAATGTGTATAATTTAGATTAAAGTGCATTTTTCTGAATGTGGTAATAGTTCATGGTTTTATTTACAAAAATATTTTCTTTGGCGACACATGGAGCAGACTGACTAAAATACTATGCCATAAACATTTAAACATGTTCTTTTTTTTAAATAAATAGATCCTATGCACAATATGGACAGTTTTAGACGATGTCTTTAGTTTTCTCCATCACAAATAGAAATAATTGCTGATAATAAATAAATCTTATCAAAATAAATCAATATTAAGAAAAATGTGCACAAAATATATATATGTAAAAATAAAATAAAGTTTCAGTCAGAGGTGGGTAGTACTCTGCTACATTTACTTGAGTAACTTAAAGAAATTGTACTTTTCAGAGTACTTTTCAAACAGCTTTACTCCTAACTGAGTCGTATTTTTATTTAAGTAACAGTACTCTTACTCGAGTAATATATAGTACAGTGTAACAGTACTCTTACTTGAGTAAAAGTTGTGTTCCTCTTCCTACTGTGAGTAAGTCTAAAGTGACTTTTTTTTTTAGTTTGGCTCATTTTCGTGTATCTTTGAAAATACCAGATTATGTGCATTTTTTCAAGTTTTAACCTTTATTACAGTCACTTCAAATTCTGAATCAGATGTTACGTCCCAAAAGTTACTCTTTAAGTTTACTTGAGTAGTATTTTTCCAAATACATTATTCTGAATCAGATGTTACGTCCCAAAAGTTACTCTTTAAGTTTACTTGAGTAGTATTTTTCCCAAATACATTAAAAAAAAAAAAAAAATTATTTCCTGGACTACTACTTTGTACTTCTACTTTTGAAGTAACGTTACTCTACCCACCTCTGGTTACGTGATATTTTTTTGTATTTTAAAACAAGTTATCTTTACATAATGATATAATTCATGGTTAAACTCTAAACTCAGATCCAAAAACACTTGAGTGCAGTTGGTTTGAGGAGGAATGTGAAAGTGATTGCATAAGACAGATCATATATAGTGATATTTTTGACATCTTCGCTCTTTTAGCACAGAAGTTCATTTAAAACCAACTCCCTAAACACAGTATCGTCTTCTTATATTAGAATAATATTTCAAATACACAGTCCCTCTTCTATGCATGGCTTTGGCTCCTAAGGCAGCACCAGTTCTGAAAATCTCTATACATTTTTCCAACTGGTTTTTAATCCCAATAATACCAATGTTTTATATTGAAATATTTGGTCACTGGTTCCAAATTGATCTCATTTTCACAAAAGATTCACTATAGAAGACATATTATGCACCCGTGGATCATTATGTTGTATTTTGAACATTTTAAAACCCAAAATAGATCTAAAATGACACAAAAGTCTGCTTCAAATGTGTTAAAGTGGAACTAAACACTAAATCATCTTTTTTTTTTTGCTACTTAACTGTGTGTATGATGTTTGAATAGCATTATCTACTTTCCTACTCATTCTTTTTGGCAATTTTGGTGCAAAATAGGTCAGTTTGCAGCTTTCTGGTCAAAAACACCTAAAACTGAATGTGTCCTGCCTCCAGAGGCCACTGTCAGTTCCAAGTACTATGAGACATTACACAGGACTGATTACATCCAAGTGTTTCTGATCATAAACACCTGGTTGAAGGGCCGGAGTTTGAAGTGTGGATACCTGTTAGACCAATCACACTGTTCCATATACCTCCAGACTCCGCCCCTCCTCCCCCCTCACTCTCCCATTTACTCCTTCTCCCCTTTAGTCCTCCAGCCCCTGCCCCTCCTCTCCCTCACTCTCCCCTTTAGTCCTCCAGGCCACGCTAGCGACTGGCAGGTTTTTTTTTTCCATTTGTTCCAAAATTACTGCGCTGACGAATTCTGGGCGTATCACTCATTAAAAAAATAAAATTTTAGAATGAAGTAACAGAGCAGTGGGCGTGTACCGGCGGAAGTGAAGACGGGGTAGATGGGCGCAATGACGTACAATAAAAGATGACTCAAACATGAATCACACCAAATACAACTTCAGACGGTCAATGAGAAGAAACAACTAGAACATGGTTAAAAGCTCTGAAAAGTCCAGTTTTATAATAGGTCTGCTTTAAAAGTCCATTTGGCATAATATGTCTCCTTTAAAATAAATAAATAAATATGTTACTATTGCTTCAAACCCTCTGGACAGTCGTGTCAGTTGTGTCATGGCTTCATTTCGTTCCATTAAAGAACCAGGGACCAAACATTAGAACTGAACTTTCTTTATACATTTTCCATATATTCTTCCTCATTATATTAAGGCTTTGAGATATAACACTATTGCACAAAGCACAAGGACACAGAGGCATTTCTAAATTAAATGTGAATATTTACACAGAAGAGCCAAAACATTATGACCAGCTGTCTGTAACTAAACCAGGACTAAACCAGGGCTAGAACAGGACTAAACCAGGACTAAACCAGGGCTAGACCAGGACTAAACCAAGACTAAACCAGGACTAAACCAGGACTAAATCGGAGATGCTAATTGGAACATGGTCATGGTATTTTTTAACTCCCACCTGGAGATAAATTGGTAATTTTTTTAATTTTTTTTTTTTAAATAATCCCACTTTAGTGTGACTGGAGTGAAGTGAAGTGTCTTGCCCAAGGACACAATGAGTTTGAGTAAGGTTTGATCTTGCAACCTCCTGGTACGAGGGCAAACACTTACCAGCTTCAGCACTCAGCCTCCTACAAATCAAGTTTAGACTCTTAATTTAAATTGTTTAGACAGATTTGTACTTCTAACAAACTTGAAAACCAAATTCTTACTTTTTAGTTTTTAAATAAAATAAAATAAAAGTGGTCATAATATTTTGGCTATAACCTAAATCTAGACTGGCTAAATGCTTATGGCTTACTTCCCTTATGGGCGGGGCTCTGGGGGGGTTTGTGGGCTCGCATGCACAGGTCCCTGATTTGTGAGAGCGCCTCCTGTAGGGCGTTGGAGAACACTGCAGAGGAGGTGTCGGTGCTCTCTCTGAAGCTGGAGACGCAGAAGAGGATGTGGTCGGCCTGGGGATTGTAGCAGGCTCCGTAACCGTTTGGAACCACTGGACCATAACAGCAGAACATCTCAACTGTGGTGGGCACCTGGGAGAAGCACACAGGAAACCGCACTTATATTTAAGGCAATGTTTGTACTAATGAAAACGAAATAAACGGGTTTAATGAGGACTCATGGGGATCTGCGTTTCAGGTTTATGCAGCTACAATCTGGAGCAGTCGTCCTAAAGATGTGAGACAGACCTCTGCTCTGATAATGTTTAAATCAGACATATTGTGCTTGTGTCGCTCTATAGTTTTAATCTCTGACACCCGTGGATCATTATTTTATAATTTACACACGTGGAAAAAATTGTTGGTACCCTTCGGTTAATGAAAGAAAAACTCACAATGGTCACAGAAACAACTTGAATCTGACAAAAGTAATAATAAATAAAAATTCTATGAAATTTAACCAATGAAAGTCAGACATTGCTTTTCAACCATGCTTCAACAGAATTATTAAAAAAAAAATAAACTCATGAAACAGGCCTGGACAAAGTGATGGTACCCCAAGAAAAGGCTGAAAATAATGTGTCCAAAGGGACATGTTACTCCAAGGTGT
>JACM01050703.1:0-29437 GCA_000787095.1 Periophthalmodon schlosseri | reverse complement strand
TCTATACACGTGTCCAAGGGATGTCGAATGCAGTGAAGGGATAGCCGCGGGTTTCGGAATGATCGGGGCCGTTGCCGTAGCGACTAACAACGTAAAGCAAAATAGTATATCTTTTGAGTAGTAAAAAGTCCTCAAAATGTCGCCTATAATGGGACACTGAAACTTTTAAATTGACGGTTGATGAATGGTCAATTTAATAGTAATATTTTAAGTCTTTGAGAAGTTTATTTTTTTATATTACTGATCATAAAACAAACTTAATGAGCAAAAAGGGTAACTTTAAAGGCGCTGTACCTGATTTTTAACCCTTGAAAACACAGAAACGTTCATTTTAAACATGGTGGTGATGGTCCAAAGTTTTTCCTCTTACCGCACGCATTCAGAGCATCCAAATTATTCACCGCAATGACTTTCTAAGTGTTTTTCACAACTTTCGGTGACTAGAGCGGAGTGACGGTAAAGCTAACAGCAACTAGCATGCTAAAGAACACTCCCTGATTGGACAATAAAACGTGAACAGTGCACAGCGGACTTCTTTCTGACCTCAACAGCTGTTTACGTGAGACAGATTTTGCTCAAAAACATCGGGAAAAAAACTGGATACAGGGCCTTTAAGGATCACTTCAAACGTCGTTATTCTTGCCTTTAGTTTCTCAACCCTCGATGTCGTGTACTTCTCTGTGAAACTCCCGATATTCTATGAACGATGAATGTATAATGCAAATTTTACCATTTGTTGATGAACAGATATTGAATGTTTTGTTAAATATTTGAAAAAAAAGACAACTACCGTATTTTTCGGACTAAAAGTCGACTTTTTTTACATAGTTTGGCCAGGGGCGCGGCTTGTACTCAGATGCAATTTATATGTGAAATATATGTTTTTTTCTTCATTATTATGCATTTTTTGGCTGGTGCGACTTATACTCCGGTGCGACTTATACTCCGGAAAATACGGTAATAATAAGTAATTATATAAGTCTGGAGTTCAAAGATGACAAGGCACTTTAAATACAAGTAATCCTCTTATTACTTAACTTTACTTTTTAGATGAAAAAGTGATTTGTCTTGTAGTTATGTATAAGCTAAATAGATGTGTAATTTATCTTAAGTAGCGACAGTCCAATAATTACAGTCCAATAATTATCAATGTTTTGTTTTTTGTTTTCAAATCTGATAATTGACTGTATTTATAAGTTCCATAAAGTAATAAAATGTACAAAGTAACACTGAGTTGAGACTATTTCCTCATAACGTTGTAGTGTCACTCCCAACTCTCCAACACTGAACATATTTTTACTTGGGCGTGAGCTCAGTTTGGTTTATTTGTTTATTCATCAGGAAGAGTGCACATAAAACCATGACCTAGTTCTACACAACAGAAAAAATATATTTATAGCAAAATTCTCACCTGCAGTTCCTGGAAGAGGTTGGTCACGGAGCTTTTAAAATATCTGTGTTTAGATATTACTAGCTTAAACCCGTCATGAGTTAGACTAGTGGCAGCTGTTGGTACTGCAGCAAAAAAATCCTCCGCAGCCCAGAAAGCGTTTTTCCCATCGAGCGCAATTTCACAAGCAAGGCCCACGCCACAAAAGTTTACGATAAAGATAATTATTGATGATACGAGTCGACGTGGAGGTGGTGGAGACTCAGGATGGTTGGTCCGTCTAAGGAGGTCAGCCCAGCCGATTCAGGACCCGCCTCCCCCCTCTCTGTAGATGGTGAGGTCTTCGGGGGTGGAAGGAGATGGTGCTGCCAGGATAGGCTTGTATAAACAGGGCTTCTGGGTAATTGGAGGTGTGTTTGAGGTGAGCTGCGGTTCGCCGGAGAGGAGCAGGAGGAGGTTGAGGTGTGGTCCTGTCAGTCAATCGTATTAACGCCACGTAAACACAAACTGCTGGTGCCGGGCTGACTGGGCACCTACAGTTTTCAAAAAGGACGGATTTTGTAGCTATTTCTGCCTGAATCCAGATCTTTTTTTTTTTCTCTCTCTCTCTGTTCAAAACCCTTCAGTTATCTTCAGTAAACATGCTTTTTAAGAGTTAGCTTTAGCTCGCTCTGCTCCGCTGGGCTCACAGGAACCATCTTCATGCCTGTGGAAAAATAGAAATAGAAATGAAATAGAGTTTCAGATGACATCACAACATTCCATAAGCCAGTATTATTTAATACAGACGGGGGGCGCTAACATGAATATTGTTAAAATTCAGATATTTGTTGTTATACAGGGAGTTCTAGAGTCTAGTCAATAATAGAAATTAACTGGTTCAACGTTTGTGCATTGACCTTTTAGATATTTCACGGCAAAAATGAAATATTTTGAATATGGGGAAAAGTGGCTGTTGCCCAGTATCTGAAAACCATCTGTTGATACACGTTCCCTGGGTGTGTGACGATAACTGGAGGCACTGCTCTGTCTGAAGCTCTGTCGCACAAATCAGACTTTATCTGAGTTTTAATTTAACGCAATCTGACCAGAAAGAGCTGGCTTAGTTGAAACTATAACAGGTGAGCTGATTTGTGCCGTTAAACGTAAAATTACAGTCACAGGCTAGCTAGCGTTAGCCAAAAGTCACTCTCACCTTTTTGTTGAAAATCAAACACCTAAACAGGACCGTGAACGTTTGCATTGATCACGGGCTCCTGAAAATGTGCTCCCTTTTGCATTTTTAGAAAAACTTTTTCGGCAGTGTTTGCTGATGTTTGCATCGCGTCACCATGGTAACTGCTGAACATTCCGCCATAGACATACATGCAGAACACCCACAACGTGATGTCATTACAAAGTATCAGTAGAACTCTTTTAAATCTGTGATAATAAAACCCAAATCTGTATTAAATGTGAAACAAAAATTTGCTTTACATTTAGGCTCCAAGAAGCAAAAGAAGAAAGACCAACAACTCCGGATGATCCTGGTCGGGAAAACCGGAGCCGGAAAAAGCGCGGCTGGTAACACCATCCTCGGACGACGTGAATTCGAATCGGAATTATCCTCTTCATCCTGGACTTATCAGTGCCAGCGATCGGAAACAACAATCCGAGGACGAAACGTGGCCGTGATCGATACTCCCGGATTGTTTGACACCAACTTCACCGAGGAAGAAGTTTTGAAAAAGATTACAACTTGTGTCTCGATGTCGGCCCCTGGACCACACGCATTTTTGCTGGTTTTGAGACTGGGTAGATTTACCGAAGAGGAGAAAGAGACCGTGAGGTTAATACAGAAAACATTTGGGATGGACGCCGCGCGATTTTCGCTAGTTCTATTCACGCACGGAGACAAACTGAAAAAAATGACAATAGAACAGTTCATTTCGAAGAGCGAAGATCTCGAACAGCTGATAGAAACGTGTTACGGGAGGTATCACGTTTTTAATAACCAGGAAAGCGAACCTCAGCAAACGTATGAGCTACTGGAAAAAGTAGACACAATGGTGATGGAGAATCAGGGGAGGTATTACACGGTTAAGATGTTCAAAACGGTAACGAAAATGTCCAAACGAGAGAAGAAATATTTGTTGAAAGAGCAAAAAGCAGAGGAGCAGCACAGGAGGGATGGACTCAGGGCGGAGGTAGAGAGAGAGATGGCGTTTGCGTCACAAGATCCGCTGGACAGGACTAAGAAGAACAAGTGTGTGCTGCAGTGATTCAGATGAAACATTATAAGAAACATGAGAGTTTTTGATCAGCTCTATTCTCTGTGGTGGAAATACTGAAAATTATACTTGAGTAAATGTAAAAAGTATGTGTGAAAAATATTACTTGGATTATTTTTGATGTCATTTTAGATATTTTAGATCACGCTTTTGTACAAAACTTGATCAGTCAAAGAGTGTGAAACTGAATTTTGTCATTTTAAACCACAATGTACATATTCTCTGAGCTCTGGGAGATCAGAACAGGAGATGCAGTGCTGTGTGTGTGTGTGTGTGTGTGTGTGTGTGTACGCACATGTGTACGTGTGTGTGTCTGCGCGCGTGTGTGTGTGTCTGTGTATGTGTGTGCACACTTGTGTCTGTGTGTGCTTGTGTGGGTATGTGTGTGTGTATTTATGTGTGTGTGTGTGTGTGTGCGATTGTGTACGTGTGCCTGCGTGTGTGTGTTTGTATATTATGGTATATGTGTATGTGCTTGTGTGTGTGTGTGTATGTGTGTGTGCGTGTGTACGTGTGCCTGCGTGTGTACGTATGTGCGCACTTGTGTCTGGTGTGTGTGTGTGTGTGTATGTGCGCGTTTGTGTATGTGTGTACGTTTTTGTGTACGTGTGTATGTGTGTGCGTGTGTGTGTGTGTGTGTATTTATATGTGTGTGTGTGCGATTGTGTACGTGTATTTGTGTGTGTGTTTGTATATGTGTGTACGTGCGTGTGTACGTGTGTGTGTGTGTATGTGTGTATATACGTGCGTGTGTACGTGCGTGTGTGTGTCTGTGCGTGTGTGTGTGTGTGTGTATGTGTGTGTGTGTGTGTGCGTACGTTTTTGTGTACGTGTGTATGTGTGTGCATGTTTGTGTATTTATGTGCGTGTGTGTGTGTATGTGCACATTTGTGTACGTGTGTGTGTATGTGTGCGTTTGTGTACGTGTGTTTGTGTGTATGTGTGTGTGTGTGTGTCTGTGTGTGTGCGTGCGTGTGTGTGTACGTGTGTGTGTACGTGTGCGTGTGTCTGTGTGTGTACGTGCGTGTGTACATGCGTGTGTGTGTGTCTGTGTGTGTGTGTGTGTGTGTCTGTGTGTGTGTATGTGCGTGTGTCTGTGTCTGTGTGTGTACGTGCGTGTGCTTGTATATGCATTGGGATAATTAGGACTTGTAAAAAACTCAGTAACTTCTGTGATTTAAATTGTAACGAACTATGGCTTGAATTATACTTAATTACAAGCACAGGTTTAAAAATCTACTCACAGAAGTACAATGTCTGTGTGTGTGTATGTGCGTGTGTCTGTGTCTGTGTGTGTACGTGCGTGTGCTTGTATATGCATTGGGATAATTAGGACTTGTAAAAAACAGGTACAGTTACCCCCCAAAAAACTATTCAGTGAGTATTTGTAATTAGTAATGCTCCACTCCTGCCTATTCTAACTTGACCTGAACCTGTCCAATACAAGCCTAACCCACAGCAGGAAACTACACTGTCATATGTTTGACTTTGAGTAGATTTGACTGGTTTAGAAATAGCTTTATACTTGTTTACATGATTAACTTTCAATATAGAAACTATCGCGCGGGTAAACTGGACTCAAACGGTCAAACGTAAGTCTTAGTAAGTTCATCAGAGAGTGTCCTTCAAACAGGTCATTCTTAATAAGACACATTAGGCAATAATAAAATCAATTTGGGGAATCAATATGGGAAAAAGGCTGAGAAAATAAACTCAGAAACAGGTTCGTCGAACAGGGATTGACGCAGATTCAGAATTGCAGAATTGCAGAAACGCAAACAGTAGTTCAAATGCAGAGCTTGAGTATCTCTCTTGACTGATCAACAATCTACCGAGGACTGAATGAGCAGAGGGAGGATATAGAGGCTGCCCTGGGCTAATTAGGAAATGAACGGCAGCTGCAGGAAAAATAGGGAGGAGCAAAAGAAGGACCGGAACAGGCTGGGAAACGCTGGACTGGGAATAAACGTGAAAACAGGCAGAACTGTGACAGGACCGAGCGTTTGAAATAGGCTACCTCATTTTTCAAGAAAAGTTATAAGCAATACAGTTTAACGTAGTCAAAAGTACTGAAACAATTAATTTAGACTATTTTTGCAATTAATAACAAATTTGCACATGTTTCACAATCTGTGGTAACATAATGCCTTCATTTAAAAATAAATAAATGCATCAATAATCTAATCTAATAATCTATTTTGAGAGACGTATACGGATGCCACATGTGTTTGGTCAGAAGATGTTTCAAAGTCTTTGTTCATTTTAGTACTTTGTAGATAGACAACTGTATATACAATGTGAATATTATATAATTTATAACGTACAGTAAAGACTAAATATGTTGTGCGTCATATTTATTCTATGGGAAAGAATGCATAAAATAAATAAAAATGTGTCAGACAGGGCCTTGAAGTTAATTGTATATTACAACATGAATGAAATGTCAGAAATATATAGTAAAACTCTGCCTCTGCATAAAGTTCATTCAGGTATCCACAAAATTGGCCAATGTAAAACTACAAAATATAATGATTATGAATTAAAAAATATATGCCAACTTAACAATACTTACAATACCTGAGCTACTTTTACTTGAGTAGGCGTCTTCTTCCATCTCTGGTTGTAAGTTCTTCTCGAAGTCTTCAACTGAGAAAAAGCAAAAACATTTTAAGAAAACAGAAACATAACGTTGCACTGCATTCACAGAGCAACAGCGACATCTTGCGGCCAATGACATAATAACACGCTATTCCGTGGTCATTTCAAAACCACGGGGGAAAAAGTTCACTTAAGTTTGCTATTAATAATCCTACTCCTACACGTTCACCATTACTGACAATAGAAATGAAATTATTGTCTCCCATTTTTTTTTTTTTTTTTTTTTTTTAATGAGCCACGTGATCTTTGTATTGTCATGTGACCCTGTTGGCGGCGCGTCGCTCTCCTCCTGTACGTGCCTCTGACCCAAACACCATGAAGCAGAGAGCGCTTTTAGTTTCACTGTTAATTTTAATAAGTTTAGATTTTAATTCTGCTCAAACTTATGTCCTGCACGATAAAAACGGACTGGGCCGAGTATTTGACGGGATCGGAGGCTTGAGCGGCGGCGGGGTAAGACAGACCACTTCCTGGTACAAGCGCAGTGAATGAACCACTGCAATGTTGACTATTTTATAACATTTTGTCCTTTTTACTTTAGGCAACCACTCGTTTACTTGTTAATTACGATGAGCCATATCGCAGCCAGATTTTAGACTACTTGTTTAAGGTAAATGTCTACACTAATATTACTGGATTTATAGATCACTATGTCTAAAACTTTTTAAATTGTCTTTTTAGCCCAATTTTGGCGCATCTTTGCACATACTAAAAGTTGAGATTGGAGGAGATGCACAAACTACTGGTAAGTTCTAAATGCTTATATTTATACTCAAAGTCAGAGATTTAAACTAGAGATTTAACTAAATTGCTGCATGATTTTTATTTCTGTACTAATAGATTCAGTCCCAATAACCAATTAAGGTTTTGCACAGTCCTCTTTGCCTTGATTTATTCTACTGATATTATTTAAAGCCACATTTGTATTGTTAAATCTGTCCTAGAATCAGTTTAACATAACTTCAATCAATCAATCAAGCTTTATTTCAGACTCCAGCGGGTCCATATAGAACTTTTAAAACAGAACACAGCAATAATAATGGTCTATAGTCCATTAAAAGCTCTTCCTCCAGTGCCTCCACAGTTCAGAGGTGTACACTGTTATAATTTAATTTTGTGAGTCCTCAAGGCGCTTCTTAAACTTAAACACAAAGTTCCTGATAACGGCATTCAGTGTAGGGACATTATTCTGCGCATACGTCAAACTGGCACTTGTCCATCGAGGGACTCTCAGTAAAATACAAAGTGCTTCATTATATGCAACCTGCGGCTTCTTAAACGTACTCTTACTGTAACTGCACCACAGGGGGCAGTATAGAGTGGTTTGACAGAGCCATTTTCACATTACTTGTGTACATATGAAATGCTCGTGCGCACAGTTTGCAGTACTGCCTCTGAATGTCATCATCATCTTCACTGAGATCACTCCTGATGATGTGACCAAGACGACCAAGAAGACCTTATCCACAGCGGACAGCTCCCCTCCAGACAAATGAAAAGCAGGAAACACTTTAGGCGCTCCTTTATCCTCACCACCATCTTGTAGAGTGAAACTTTATATCATATTGCTCCTCATAGTTTGAGCAGACTCTCAGCAGCTGCTGCAGACCTGCAGTGTAAGGAACCAGGTTGTCGCATAGAGTAGATGGTTTAAGAGTTGCATGATCTCCCATCATGCAACCTGAGCATAGGTGACAGGATCTCACCTTGTCTCACCCCGTTTGTCACAAGAAATGGTTCAAATGTGTCAGTTCCCCACCTGACTTTCACTGTTTTGAAACGGTTTGCTCTGGTTCATCAAAAGATTTTGAGGCATCTAAGCTTAAAGGTGCACTACGTAATTATTCTGGTGAAGGGTCAGTTACCCGCATGGGAATGTTACAGCTTTGCCTAGAATGTTCCACAGTATGGCATTAAACTTCTCTATCTTCATGGGGTTAAGCTGTTGATGCCACCAGACCTAGTTACATGTCAGATCTGTGGGGAGGCAATGCCGTTAACAGTTAGAATGCATGTTATTCAAGGTATGTTTGAGCAATTTAATGCCATACGGAGGAACATTCCAGTAAAGCAAAAACATCTCCAAGGGGACATGCGACCCACCCCCACTAGAAAGTTACACATTACACCTTTAACGCCAGAAGAATTACACAGAAGCTGTCTTAATCCAGCAAAACCCTGCTGTACCTGTGGCTTGTCTAAATTAAAAATACGAAGTTATTGTCAAGCCCTGATTACTCCGGTCATATGATAGAATAAAATAATACCGTATTTTCTGGAGCATAAGTCGCACCAGCCAAAAAATGCATAATAATGAAGAAAAAACCATATATTTCACATATAAATCGCAACCCCGGCCAAACTATGAAAAAAAAGTGCGCCTTATACACTGTGTATTGTCTCACCAGATGGAACAGAGCCTTCACACATGCACTACGAAGACGACGAGAACTACTTCAGAGGGTACGAGTGGTGGCTCATGAAGGAGGCTAAGAAGAGAAACCCCAATATCACACTGATTGGTAGGAAATATAGCAATTTTAAGTTACCCGACGCTTGAACAATTACTGCAGTTGTGTTCCTGGGCAAGACACTTCACCTGACTTGCATAGAGAGCCATTGTACTCTTGTGTACTTTTGTGTGTGTGTGTGTGTATGATGCACCTGCCCCTTTGGCTTAAGTGCCCTCGTGATCAACATATATTTTTAGGTTTAATATTTACCCCATGAAGACATCAGATGTGTAAAAGTTGTAAAACACTCAACTTTACTATAAAAGTATTTCGCTGCTGTTCCTTTCCCTCTGCGTCTTTCTCTCCTGCCTCTTGCTCATGTGCGTCTTCCTGTTGCAGCTCAGGCTACAGAGTCCACTTACTGTATGTGCCTTTACCTTAACAGCACATAGAGCCGAATCAAAGGCCGTAGGGATAGTTTAGAGTCCATAAGGCGAGGCAAGGCAAGTTTATTGTATCGCACCATTTGTACACAAGGTAATTCAAAGTGCTTTACAGAGTAAGAAAGGCATTAAAATCAGAATACAACAAATCAAAACATAAATAATCACAAATAATCCTCATAAGATGAACATTACAGGAGAAGAGTGCAGAATAAAAACTTTTCAGTCATATGCACAGCTAAACAGAACCGTTTTGAGCCTGGATTTAAACACTGTCAAAGTAGAGGCCTGTCTCACATCTTCAGGAAGACTGTTCCAGGTTTTAGCCGCGTAAAACTGAAACGCTGATTCCCCATGTTCAGTCCTGACTCTGGGCACCAGCAGAAGCCAGAGCAGAGACCTGAGCACAGGACGCACGAGTGAAGTACTTCCTGGTTCTATTCAAGACCCGAGCAGCAGTGTTCTGGATGTACTGCAGCTGTCTTAAGGCTCGTTTGGAGAGGCCATTGAGCATGTTCTGGATGTACTGCAGCTGTCTTAAGGCTCGTTTGGAGAGGCCAGTGAGCAGGACGTTACAGGAGTCTAACCTACTGGAGACAAATGCATGGATAAGTCTGGTTTTGACAGTATACCTTTGATTTTTGCAATGTTTTTTAGATGGTAAAAAGCCGCATATGTATTGATTTGATGTGGCTGGTCAAGTCTGAGTCCATTATTACCCCGAGATTTCTAGCCTGATTTGAAGGTTTTAGAGAGAGAGACTGGAGGTGACTGCTGACACTTTCTCTGTGTTTCTGTGGGCCAAAAACTATGACTTCAGTCTTGTCTGAGTTTAGCTGGAGAAAGTTGTTTTGCATCCACGCACTGATCTGTTGGCCGCAGTGGCAGAGTGAATCCACTGGTCCAGATTCACCTGCTGCCAGTGAGACATAGATCTGAGTGTCATCTGCATAGTTGTGGTAAAGATGCTCTACATCACCTGAGCGTTTAGCCAGTTTTTATATTTTGGAGGACGACCCTTCGCTTGTTCCTTTATGGCTGTCGTTTTTTGACATTTTCTTACTGGTCCATCATCTCATATAGACCTGCGCAAAGCTTTGTTGCCAGACCTCAGCGTGTGCACACCTAAAAGTAATGTCTAAAGAAACAAAATAATATTAACTTGCTTTTAAAAACGTGGATAAGTTGATTTTTTGCCCCTCTAAATGTCTGTGCATGTCCCCGTGTCTGTGCACACCTCTAGTGCCAGAAGGGGGCGACAGCAGCCCAGTTTGTCCACTGATCCGAAGGCTGGCCGTTCGAATCCCGCTCTCGACATAAACGTCATTGATTGAGCGGTCAGATCCACTCAGCCACAAATTGGCGGCACGATTCCTGCTCCCGCAAATGAACACTGTCGTTGGGCAAGACACTTAACCCACCTCGCCCCCAGTGTCTGCGTACACAGGCGTATGAATGTGTGTGTGAATGGGTGAGTGGTTTCCTGAAGGTGGCGATTCCTGCTCCCGCAAATGAACACTGTCGTTGGGCAAGACACTTAACCCACCTCGCCCCCAGTGTCTGCGTACACATGCGTATGAATGTGTGTGTGAATGGGTGAGTGGTTTCCTGAAGGTGGAAAAGCGCTGTATAAAAATTTGACCATTTACCAAATTGACGAGTTGACAAATGTATAATAGGACTATAATAATCTGTAATAATCTTGTTTAACCTCAGGTCTTCCGTGGGCCTTTCCGGGATGGGTCGGTTATGGTAAAAACTGGCCGTACAACTTCCCAGACGTCACGGCTTTGTATGTGGTGAAATGGATTCTGGGAGCAAAGCAGTACCATGACCTGGACATTCAGTATGTTGGGGTGCGTATCCACTCAGAGCAATATAAAGCATTTTAATAGGAACAAAAACATATGTATTCACTCCATACATGTTTAGGCCTGTCACGATAACACATTTTGAAGTTTGATATATTACTGAAGTAAATATAGACGATAAACGATAACATTGAAACTAATTTATGCCACTGACACAAAGTCCAAGACCAGATTGAAACCACAAAAACTATTTTAAATCTACAATATTGTTAAAAATCATGAGCTGCAATGAATAAACAGCAGAATGAAACACTTTAGTACTTGGTTTGCATCTGTAATGAGTCACAGACGTTATTTATTCAAACTTCTACGGCTTAAATCTTATCATATTGCCAAAAAATCGATATAGTAATTATCGTGATGGGCCTATACATGCTCTCCTATTTGTAATTACTCCACTTAATGTCCACAGAAGTATTTATTTAGCCACTGTTCCTATCAAAACCTTAATGCTTGACACTTATTCACGCAAATTTACTATAAACTAAAGGTTCAAATTACAAAAGAATTTGGCATAATGGTATAACAATAATGCTGGTGAAATGGTTTCCTAAATTATTCTTTAGTAGTTTAGTAAAGTTGATATTTCACTGTAGCTGCTGTAATAATGCGTAACACTTAAATACATCTTAAACATGTTGAGCTGTGAATTTCATTTTTTTCTTCGTAGATTTGGAATGAACGGAACTTTGACAGCAAATACATAAAGGTAAAGGCCCTTTTTCCTTTCCTTTTTCTTATCATACATAAATTATACACTACAATTAAGATTAAAAAAAAAAACACCTTTATAACATTAATCATTGACCCATTTGGCACAACATAACCCTGGGTATTAGAATGATGTAAAATTAGAACCTTTGCTGTTGCGATAAACAAGTTAAAACAATCAGAAGTCCTCAAAATGTTGCATGGAACAGGAAGCTGAAACCTACGAATTACAATTTACTAGATTATTAAAACGGTAAAACTCATAGGTGTTTCTTGAGAGAGTGTTTTTGTTGCCAAGGTGCTCCGGGACACTCTGGACAAAGCTGCTCTCTCTGAGGTGGGCATCATTGCAGCAGATGGAAACTGGAGCATCGCCAGTAGTGTTATTATAGACCCCCTGCTTTATAATGCTGTTAAAGTCATTGGGTAAGTATGGACCGATAGTGAATATGTATTAAATTACAGGTGATCAAACAATAGCTTGATATGGGGAAAGAGGGCGGGTCCAGATACTAAAATGCAGATGTTTTTTGACGAAATCCAAGATATCTCTTCTCTTGTAATTACTGAGTCTATTAACATAAAAAAATTGTTTATTTGGGTGTATTTAGATTAGCTGACCTGCCCCTGTTGTAGGCCTGTCATGATAATTACTATATCTAATTACTGTACTCTATACTGTACATTTTCTTTGCATTACTGGACATTTTTTTGGGGTTATTTTTTGGCTGTGTGATAAGATTTAAGCTGTAAAAGGTTGAATTAAAATCTGTCAACTGGACAAAACGTTGTAGGAGTGAAGACGTTTCGCTGCTCATCCAATCCGCTTCTTCAGTTCTGGTCAGATTATTAGTGGACACTGCCTTGTATCTATCTGAAGGGAGGAGCTAGCTACACTGAAACTCAAAACACCTGTTGTGCTACCCTAAGTGTGCACTGTGCCTGAGTCCTGCCTAGCATAGTCATTCAAGCCCCTAATGAGTGATTTCACACCTATTAGCATCCTGGTTAGCCCTATTGTTTTCTTTGTTCTCTTTGTTCTGCTTTGGGTCTGAGGATGGAGCTGTCTATAACTGAGGGATCACACAGATAACTTGTATTATTCATTACAATCAGCAAACTAAGTGCTATAGCATTTCATTTGGCTGTTTATTCATTGCAGCTCATGATTTTTTTTATAATAATGAATAATAATAATGCATTTTATTTATAAGCGCCTTTCAAAGCACCCAAGGACACTGAACAAGATAAAATAAGATAAAACATATAAATACAATTAAAAAAAACATAACAAAAAACTGATTGATAAAAGATGTGTGCTTGGTTATAAGAGGTAGGACAGTCTGAACAGGTGAGTTTTGAGTCTGGATTTGAAGAGTGGAAGAGAGTCTAAGTTGCGGAGATCAGGAGGGAGAGAATTCCAAAGCTGGGGGGCAGAGCGGCTGAAAGCCCTGTTCCCCATGGTCACGAGTCGGGCAGAGGGATATTTTTAACAATATTGTACATTTTATTATGTTTTGTCATGGGTTATTATGTCAGTGGCATGAATTAGTTCAGTATAATCGTTTATCGTCTATATTTACTTCAGCGATATATCGAACTTCAAAATTTGTTATCGTGACAGGCCCACCCTCTTGTATTCTCACATAACACCACTAGATGTTGTTTAAATATCCCACCATCCATCCATTTTCTTCCATTTATCTGGGGCCGGGTCGCGGGGGCAGCAGTCTAAGTTTAAATATTTCTTGTAATATTTAATGAACTGCCAATAGAGTAATAGTGTGAAGCCAACACATTTTTACCTTGTTGCATAACATTGTCACGACCTGAGCGTGTGACCGTCAGGTGAAATCTTACTTTCTGGGTGTGTCTTTGTGCTTCTTTCAGCTCTTAATCTGTTAGTTTCATTTAACCGTGCCAACATGGGTCAAAGATGAATGTTTGTGGCTGTTCTGTTTGGGTTGACTATAATATTCATATGTTTTAAATAAGCTGCAATAGACAAAAGTGAAATCTTCAAAGTTTTTTAAATGAATAATAAGGTGTTTAAATGTCGCACATATCTAACACAAAAAAGTACTTGCATGTCTTTCTACTTAAACTGCCCTAAAAACAAACTTTACCCAAATATCGTACTTTTTAAATTTGTCTTAACTAATCATTTCACAATTTTTACCTTTACAAATGACTGAATTCTGCCTCGTCTTCACTCACATGCACGATAATTCATATTTATAATTGTTCACCATTTAACCCATTACCATGCTATGATCTTATCCACTCTTTATCTTGTCTTCACCTGTGTCTGGCTGTAGCTGCTTCGTTACACTCTGGATAAACGGGGTCTGGAGCATGTGCGGATCGTTGCTAGTGACAACCTGTGGGAGCCCATAGCCCTGTATGTGCTAAAGGACTCCGAGCTCAGCGCAGCCGTAGATGTGATAGGGTAGGACGCACTTGACGTTAGCTAAGCTCTTCTAACTTGGCTACTGTACGTTTTTGTAGTGTCTTTCTGAATAGCTGGGTGTGTGTCTTCAAAAAATACGTGTTAAGTTAATAGGGTGACCGTCTGTCCCACTTTTGCTTGTCCTCTCCGTGTCCCTTGTCCCGCTTATTTAGAGAGTGACCCATCTTTTCACTGATGCCACATGAATTATAAAAAGTGAGATTTACATGCATGATAATATATCGTATTTTCCGGAGTATAAGTCGCACTGGAGTATAAGTCGCACCAGCCAAAAAAATGCATAATAATGAAGAAAAAAACATATATTTCACATATAAATCGCATCTGAGTATAAGTCGCACCCCCGGCCAAACTATGAAAAAAAGTGCGACTTATAATCAGGAAAATACGGCCGTTTTTTTTTTTCTCGCAATGAAATCATGACTTCTTGGGCTTCACTGGCTTTCAGGGTTGTAAATGCTGGCACCATAGACTGTATAAAGGAGTGGAGGCTAGAGCAGTTATAGCGGCGAATTTGGAGCCAAGTTCCATATTTGGAATTCCGTGAGTATCATAGCAACCAAAGAGCCAATCGAGAGTGAGGCTGATGAAGCTAACGCACCTTGCTAAACTAGCGGTGCTATGCTGTCAATCAAACCTGCTGCTAACGCTAACGGGAGCAACCTCGGGAAAGAAGGCACCTGATTTGTCTATTATTAATGTTCATATCTTGGTTTACGGACACAATAGCGGAACAAAAACACCAGGATCACGTAGAGCGGGTTAATACGAACATTTTAAGACCAAAATAACGAGGCTCACTGCAGCAGTTACAGAGAGAGGGGCCACAGTTTTTCAATGTAAAGTAAATTGGAGCCAGAGTCGATGGAACCGGAAGTGCGCCCATAATCAATTCCTGTTTGGAACGTGGCGGCTAGCAGCTTAGCTATGTCCATTTATACATGCAGTCTATGGTTGGCACCTGTTGCTATTCCAATCTCTGTGTTACGATTGATAAAAACTTAAAATTATATGGAGTTTTTGCAGTTATTATCTATGAACTTTAATTTTTCAACTCCCTTCTTCTGTGTCTCACTACCATTCAAAAAATGCACCTCTGTTTTTTGTTTTTTTTCTGCAATTTGAGGTGGTCACCCTAGAAGTAAAGATTTGGAAGTTATTATAATGTGATTTTTGTAGCGTAAACATCTTATTCTTATTCTTGCTCTAGGGCGCACTACCCGGGGACCGACACAGTCCTGGACGCTCTGAAGACACAAAAGCAGCTTTGGTCTTCAGAGGACTACAGCACTTTTAATGACGAGGTGGGAGGAGGCTGCTGGGCTCGCATCCTCAACCAGAACTACGTCAACGGCCTCATGACTGCGTGAGTGTATTGGATTTATTTTTATGGACATAGACAAGGATATTTTGGAATAAAGCTGAACTAAAATTGGTAATTTCAAAATAACATACTACGCACACCTTACTACTTGGCAAGAATCGTACAAGTATGAGTTTGAACTTTGTGTTAAGTTTAAAGTTAACTTAAGTGACCTACATTTTGAGTAGCCACACTTATTATTGCGTAGAACAATATTTGTATATGTAACCGGCCTGGACCCAAAATTCGTGTGTCTTACCTCAGATGGCACGTTACTTGGCAACTTAACAACAAAATAACTTATTTGGTGGAATTCGCTAATATATACTGATCATAGACTGTATATGTAAATGGACATAGCTAACACGCTAGCTGCCGCGTTCCAAATGGGAACTTAAAATGTTCGTATTAACCTGCTCTACATGATCCTGGTGTTTTTATTTTGCCATTTTGTCTGTGATTCAAGATATGAACATTAATAACAGACAAATCAGGCGCCTTCTTTCCCCGAGGTCGCACCCGCTAACGTTAGCGACAGGTTTGATTGACAGCGTTGCTAAGCGCGCGCTCCCTGCTAAGCCAGCGGCGCGGGCGGGAAGGGGCTTTACCTTCAACAGCCTCGCTCCAGATTGGCTCTTTGGTTGCTATGATACTCGCGGTCGGAGTTCCAAATGTGGAACCCGACTCCAAATTCGCTCCTGTAACCGCAAACCTCGACGAGCTTCATTTCAGTGGAGCCGGACGCTGTGGGCGCCGTCACACTCACTTAGTCCACTTGTTTATGGCACGTTACTTGGCAACACCAAAACAAACTCTCACAGCATCACAGGCTCACAAATGAAATGACGACAAATAAATAACTTATTTGCTTATATATAGTGATTCAAAAAGAGTGAATTTCTATTAACCTGTTACATAGAATAATATTGTTAACAGTATAGGAGATGTTATTTTTACATTTTTGTTTCGGCTGTTGAATTGCCGGCTTCAGATAAGACGTGTCATAGCAGTCTGGTAATGCTTCGACTGGAGGTGTCAGTAACTTTAGGGTAAATATTTAAGGAAAATCTACACTAGGTTATGTTCAAAGAATTCCCCATAAGGTACATTTTCTACTTTGCCTAATCTGTAACGTTATGCTCTATATGCGTCTGCAGAACTATCGCGTGGAATCTGATCGCCAGTTACTACGAGGACCTTCCTTTTGGTCGAGATGGGCTGATGACGGCCGAGGAACCCTGGAGCAACCACTACGCGGTGGAGTCTCCTATTTGGATCACAGGTCCGGATTGTATTGTTATTTAAATATTTCATTTTTTTAAACTGACTTGTAATCTATTGAGTTTTATGTTTTTGTCCTGTCTTCTTTAGCCCACACTACACAGTTCGCTCAGCCTGGATGGATCTACTTACAGACTGTGGGGCATTTAGTGCAAGGTGGAAGTTACGTGGCTCTCACTGATCGAAAAGGGAATCTCACAGTTGTTATAGAGACAATGGTACGTTTACCTGAAGTCAACGTTTTGAGCTTTAAAACGTGTTTCAGTGTTTGGCCCTACAACATACTATTTTTGACATTTGATTTGTTTTGTTTTGTTTCGCAGACTCACAATCACTCCGTTTGTATAAGACCTCCGCTTCTTCCTTTTAACGTCACGGCCCAGAATGCAACTTTTCACCTGAAGGGGTCATTTGTGAGTAACACCAAATAACCCGATAACCCCATTTAAACGAGCACTACGGAACTTTTCTGGTAAAGAGACCACCGCTTAATCCATAAAAAATGTATTGAATGCTTCACTGTATTGCACTAAGCGTATCTATCTCCATGGAGACAAAAAAAGGTGACGCCACCAGGCCCAGTTACAGGTCAGGTCTGTGGAGAGTTGGACTCAGAAATACTTTACAATTAGCAATTTAGCGACCCCTTTAATTGAATACATATAAGATGAATAAGTTTAATGTCATACTTTGGAACATTCCAGGCAAAGTGACGACATCTCCATGGAGACAAGCACCAGACAAGTTACATAGTGTATCTTTAAAGATATTATGACCTTAATGTTAACACTCTATTTTCAGGCATCTATCAAGGAACTTCAAGTTTGGCGGTCGCAGTTTAACTTTCAGTCCAAGAAGCCCGTCTTTTTTGAGAAGCTACGTCCCCTGAAGGTAAGGTTTTTATAAAATTGTGGTAACTTGTTTTTGTGTGTTTTAGATAAATGAAGACCTGGTTTAGTCCTGGTTTAGATCTGATATAGACCTGGTTTAGTCCTAGTTGAGATTTACGTTTTAGTCCTGGTTTTCACTGTGGTTTAGTCTTAGTTTACACCTAGTCCGGTTCATTTATAGGTATTTGTTGCAAGAGATTTGAGAATTATTGGAGAGTTACATCAGAAACCAAAATTACACCTTATTTTTCTAGGTTTTGGATGGAACTTTTACCCTGGAATTACGAGAGGATGAAGTTTACACCATAACAACAATAACAACAGGAAGGAAAGGCAGCCACCCTGATCCACCCAAATCGAAACCATTTCCCAAAGTGTATAAAGACGATTTCAACAACAGTAAGTGGCACCATATTTTACAGTGCACTTTTTAATATTTGACGACTATGTGGTGTTAAGAATTATCCATATTGTATTAAAAGTTTGATCTTTTACGAAATAATGTGTTCATTAATCATTGCTGGACAGTGTATCGTGGGTCTTGGGTAAGTGTCCAAAACTACAAATTAAAGCCCCAGTATCTAACTTTTTAAACCAAAAATAGACAAAAATAAAAGCATATCTTATTTTTTGATTGAGGACAACTTCATAGCACTGAAAAACGTACAACTTACAACATACTCCTTACTCTGAACGGGCTTGCATCTCCAGAAACCTTATTTGGCCTTGATGCGGGCCTCCTCCTGCTTGTTTGCATGGAAATGTTGCCCATTTGGCTGTAATCTTCCATAGTATGGCATAAAACTTATCTATCTCCATGGGGAATGTTCCGAAGTATGGTTTTGGTTTTAACTTTGTATTTCCATGGAATCACGCAGGCGACGTGCCACCTCCAGAAAGTTACACCACATCAGAAAGTTACAGCTGTCATCAAACGACACTACAGTGTTGTACATAAAATATACAATTAAAATAAGAAAATACAAACGTTTTTTCTTGTCTCTCAACAGAAAACCCTCCTTTCTCTGAGGCACCAAACTTCGCCGACCAGACCGGAGTTTTTGAATACTACAAAAATTTGACAGATCCTGGGCCCCACGTTTTTACTTTGAGACAAATCCTCACTCAGATGCCAATCACATGGGCCGCAGACGCAGATCAGACCATCAGTGTCATAGGCGATTATCACTGGTGAGTACTAAAATACTACTATCAGTTCAGCTTTACAAGTCCCTATTGTTGCTCTACAAGAATTATAAACCTTATCTAACAAGTAAAGTTTAAATGCATTAAAAAGATAACATCAAACATTTAAAGAGGGGCAGTGCATATGGTACAAACAAATAGGCTTATCCTAAGTTTGTTTGTATTGCACGATTTGTACACAGAGTAATTCAAAGTGCTTTACAGAATAAGAAAGACATTAAAATCACAATACCAAGGAATAAAAACCATAAATAAACATAATGACATGAACTTGCATTGAATCTTTCAGTCATATGTGCGGCCAAACAGAACGGTTTGGAGCCTGGATTTGAACATGCGCTTTACAAGCTTGACTAGCATCTCAAAGCGCTGGCGTCTTGCTGAAGGACACAAAGACGGTATGCACTTAGTCCGAAGTGGAATGGAACCGTCAACCTCCATTTGATTGGGTGGCAAATGCTGTAACCATTGAGCCACTGCTGCCTGGTTTTAACTGTCCACTTTTAAAGGTCCTATATTACGCAAAACTGACTCCTGTGAGCTTTAAGCCATGTTCGAATGCCGTTACCTCCTAAAAACATACCTGGAGTTTTTTGTTTCACTCACACATGTTTGAGTAACCCTGTATTATTATTCTACCTACCTCTTCAAAGCTCCAAATGCTCTGTTCCACCTTGTGATGTCATGAAGCGGTAGTTTTCAAGTTAACAGCTACCCTTTACCTTTTGTTCAGTCGAAATTGGCAATTCCAGGGCTGAAATCATCCAAATGATTCTAGTGAAGGTGTGTGGAGTTTAAAAACATAGTGGAGCACTTCCTGTATTACCAGATGACATCACAAGGTGGAACAGAGCGTTTTCTGTTTGAGAGAAGAACTCAGCCTAAATATGCAGGGTCTGTGTGTTTAAAAATGTGTGAATGAAACAAAACACAACTCCAGGTCTGTTTGTGACGAGGAAACAACATTAGAACATAGATCAGAGAACAGTGTAATATGGTCCCTTTAAATGATCTTTTAGCACTGAACATGAACGCGTTGCTCGTGTCCTTCTTCCAGGCAGAATCTGAACGTCTCATGCGACGTCTTTATGGAGAAGGTGAAGACTGGCGGGGTTTTCATAGCCGCCAGAGTGGACAAAGGAGGCGGGTCCATCCGCAGTGCCAGAGGGGTCTTCTACTGGGTCTATGCAGATGGAACATACAAAGTCACCAATGACCTGGGTATGCGAGCTACTGCTAACACTGCTAATAGGACTGGACTATACACTAACCTGCCAGCAAAATGCGTAAAAATCTGTCTGGCAATCACTTGTCTTTGTAGCCCATTAGATTATATTGTGTGTACTCATTTATAATATAAACCATAGTTGGAGAATGACATTTTGATAACTAAATATTAAAAGCTCTTGGTACCATTAGGCTACTAGTGAATATATACTAGTTGAATTGTTTTAACAAAGTGAACGGCAGCTCCAACTAACAACAGATATACGGAATTCAAATTGCTGTTTTTGTTGTTTCTCTGTAGCTGGTCAGACAGTGCTGGCAAAGGGGAAGTCTGGTACACGTGCCTATGGTTGGCACACGTTGACACTAACAGTCCAAGTAAGTGGAAAGATTTGAAGCGTACATGTTTTTTTGCCAGTTAATTGTAAATTATCCAACAGTATGCCAAATACAGGGCTGTAACTAACGATTATTTTAGTTGTCCACCAAGCAAACGGTTATTTCCATTGTACTTGAGATTTTTTAAACGCATTGTCAACGAAATGAAGGTTGAAATATGGTGACTGAAAGCTTCTAAATACAGATTATTGATGTTTTGATTTAAAAATGCAACCGTGTTTGTTATAAAAAGGTATTTATCATGCGTTATCCAGTTTGTATAGTCCAGATAACGATTACGATTATCAAAGTATGACTATGATTAATTTTTGGAGTCGACAAGTCACGATTAGTCGATTAATTGTTGCAGCCCTAGCCACCAGTTCATGTTTTATTTACTTTGTTTGTGTAGGGGCAGTATGCGTTTGGATGGCTGAATGGATACCCTCTATGGAAGAACGCCGTGGTACTCTCTCCCAAAAACGGCTGGGCGGCCATTGGCACAAACTCGTATGAACTGGCTCAGTTTGATAACTTTGCAGTGAAAGCAGAGTAACCCCCTGTGCCTTTTAAGTGACTGATGCTATTTTTGAGAATTACACTGTGACTTGATTAATATTAATTATACCGTGACTTGATTTTGGTGTTGATTGCTTTTATTTGAATGTGTAAATTAGAATTTTGCTGTAATAAATTATTTTTGAAATAGCCTAATGCACTACCAGTTCTGTCGTAATATTTGTAAATATTCTGTATTCATTTTTATTAAAGACAATTTGTATGATTACGTCTATGTACATAAATTAATAATAATTACAATGTCATTCGAAAAGCTAGTTGCAGTAGACCTGATATTGTCTTATTTAAACGCATCATGAACCCATTTTACACTGCCTGGCCAAAAAAAAAGTAACCACCAAGAAAAAAGGTCACACACTCTAATATTTGGTTGGACCGCCTTTAGATTTGATTACGGCATTCGCTGTGGCATTGTTTCCATAAGCTTCTGCAATGTCACAAGATTTATTTCCACCAGTGTTGCCATTAATTTTTCACCAAGATCTTGCGTTGATGATGGTAGAGTCTGACGCTGCGCAAAGCCTTCTCCAGCACATCCCAAAGATTCTCAATGGGGTTAAGGTCTGGACTCTGTGGTGGCCAATCCGTGTGTGAAAATGACGTCTCATGCTCCTGAACCACTCTTTCACAATTGAGCCCGATGAATCCACAGTTTGAGCCCGATGAATCCTGGTATTGTCGTCTTGGAATACGCCCGTGCCGTCAGGGAAGAACAAATCCATTGATGGAATAACCTGGTCATTCAGTATATTCAGGTGGTCAGCTGACCTCATTCTTTGACCACATACTGTTGCTGAACCTGCAGTAATTATCCAATAGGAGGCTCGTATCTATTTGCTTAGTTAAATCCAGGTGGCGACTTTTTTTTTTTTTTTTGGCCAGGCAGTGTATTATTTGTAAAAGTAGCCTCATTATTCATTCGCAGATTCTTGTAAAACTATAAAATAAACTTAAATTAAAATCAGACGCAAACTTTACACATGAGCAACGCGCCGTCGTCGCCTCGTATAAGCAAAACCAGCTGTAATCACCATAGCAACAGCACGCAGCACGCGCCCTCCCCTGTTACTATGACTACGGGACGCTAAATTGCTAACCGTCGCTTTCCTGCTTAAATAAACCTAGAATAAACCAACGTGAACGTAATGGAGAAAAAGTCATCACTAAAACGCGTTTTTATCAACAACATAGACTCCTACTCATCTAAATATATAGCAACGGTAAGAACAAACGACTTAAATCTTTAACTTTGATGTTTGGAAACGAGAAGTGTCCGGTTAGCTAAAAGATAACGCTATGCTAACAAACTCGCATGCTAATGGCTAAGTTAATGCAATATGAATTTCCTTTGGCAGTCAGCAGTTAATGTTAATCAGTGAGTTTCCCGTTGTTGTTACACTTTGCAGTTCCTGTCTGAATGTGTCGTTGGAGCTCACGGTGAGGATGAAGAGGAGGAAGAGTCAGTGGACACCAGCAGTAAAGAAAAAGCCTTTGAGATAGTGGGAACTGTTTCTGAAGCATCACATGAGAACAGGGCTTATGTGGTGGAGCAGTACTGTGTGAGTATTTTAGCCTGTTCAGGATTTAGGTTGATATCTTTAATCATCGTAAATGTATTTCAAATATTTTCCTGTTTTTGTGTCATTTTAGCAGCTGAAAAGAGAGGAGCTTCTACCCAAACTTATGGACTGTAATGTGATTGTTTATAACATTACTCAACATCAGGAACAAGTGGACGAGGCTTTCTGGGCTGTTACAAGTACGGATATAAAATTGGCATTGCACTATTGACATTATAAGTTAATTTATGATGGTATACTTCCAAATAATATATTACTTTGCGTTTATTTCATCTATTTAGCTTTATTACTATCAACGTTTTGTATCTGAAGTCCCTTATAAATGTCTCTTTCGTTCAGCCCTTCACAATGAGTTGGACAATTTCACTGGGCCAAAGATGTTCATCCTTGTGTCCACAATCATGACCTGGGCCTGCAGAAAACCCATTGATCCAGTGAGTAGACACTGTACATTCACAAAATGTGGTAAAACTGAGACTAGGATTATCAAAAGTATCAAAAATCAGATACTAATCAATACTAAAACTAGTATCCAAACTAGATACTCATTTTAAGAGGTATTGTTCCTAAACTGAGACTAGGATTATCAAAAGTATCAAAAATCAGATACTAATCAATACTAAAACTAGTATCCAAACTAGATACTCATTTGAACAGGCTAAAAAAGGACAGAAACTAACCTTTCCTGAATATCTTTAGAATGATCTGGAGCTGTATCAGAACAAGTATAAGACACATAGACTGGTATAAGCCCATGGACCACTATGGAACCTACCTGGACGACTGAGGGATTACACAGATATAAGGCCATATGGGAATAGAAAAGAAAGTACTACCATTTAATGCTGAAAATCACATTCTATTGTCTAAAGAAAGAGTTTTTTATTATCAGTTATCATTGTGGTATCGGAGTCGGTGTTGAGTATCGAGTCTATTCCTTAGTATTAAAATCGAGTTTGAAATTTTTGTATCGTGACAACACTAATTGAGACTGGGGTGAAAACAACAATAACAACATTATTTATTATTAGTGTCTTTTATCACAACAGGAGGATGAAGAGCGGCCTTTCACTGATGAAGATTTCCGGCGGCGAAGACCACATGCAAACTTCAAAGCTCACAATGATCTGGAGAAGAGGGTGGTTAAACTGGGAAAAACGGTCTGAATATTTTATGATGGGCTTTTTATTTAGGTATGTTTTAGGATTGACTCACACAACCAAATCTGTCTTATTCAGAATAAGCACATGTTCTGCACTTATGTCGTGGCGTCGGGGATGCAGTATGGGATGGGAGAGCAGCTCTTCCATTACTTTTTCAAGGTAAGACAACTACTGATACGTTGCAGCTGATGTCATCAACATTCCCTTGGGGTGTGAAGCTAACCAGAGGCTCTGCTCTGTCTGAAGCTGTATTAGTCGAGACTAATCTGAACCTTGTTTGGACACAATATGACCATACAAAATTGAATTACAAGAGGTGAGCTGATTTCTGCTGTTAAACAACTCTCTCTCACATAAAATTATAGTCACAAGTTAGCTAGCATTAGCCAACAGTTTTTCAGTTAGCCACTCTTTGTTGGAAATCTCCTAAACAGGACCATGAACACTCGTATTGATCACACTCTCCTGAAAATGTGTTGTTTAAATCCATTTTGTATTTTTTCATTGAGATTTGAGACAATCTTAAAAAAATAAATACATTCTGGCAGTCTTTGCTAATGTGTGCATTGTGTCACCACGGTAAGTGCTGAACATTCCGTCATAGACAAACATGTAAAACACCCCCAGCGTGATGTCACTGCAAAGTATCAATCCAGTCTCCAGCATATCATCCAGACAGAATGAGACAAGATTTATGCTGTTGTTAATGTTGTATTTGTAGACATCATGGGAGGGACTCAAACCGCAAATTCCTGTTTTTGGGGATGGCACCAACATTGTTCCCACAATTCACATCAATGACCTTGCAAGGTACGACAAAAATGAATTACTTTTCATGTGGCATTATATATACAGCCCTTTATAATTATATATGTGATAATTTCTTTTCTAGTGTTATACAGAATGTGATTGAACAGCGCCCAAGGCCATACTACCTGCTGGCTGTCGACTTTTCCAGTCACACTATGGAGGAGATTGTACAGGTTAGCAGTGAAGTAGCAGTGAGGTCATTATTATTTTAACCAAACCTAAACCTCTCTATCATTAAGCAGTTGTGGGGTATTCTATAATTATTACTTTTAGGCAATTTCCAAATCACTCGGACCAGGGACTATCAAGAAAATGCCATTAACAGAGGCCTACCTTATCAGAGAAATCTCTGTATGTAAAATATGATTATTTAATAATGTGCAAACTATATCTGGATAAATGCGGTGTATTTTTAGGTTATGGAAATTGACTACATGACGGTGAATTTGAGAATGGAGTCGGCCCATTTGAAAGAGCAGCTGTCTGTTTCTTGGCAGTGTGAAAACGGACTGGTGGAACACGTTGACCAAGTGGTTCAGGAGTACAGACAAAACAGAGGACTACAAGTACACAACTGACATATTAAAGTGTATAGCATGGACAATATACATTTGAACTTTTATTGCTTACTTTAGCCCATCCGCATTTGTGTTATGGGGCCCCCTGCTGTTGGGAAGAGTACTCTGTCCAAAATGATCTGTGATCACTACAAACTTCCCCATGTCAAGCTGAAGCCAACCATTACAGAGACTATTGCTCATCTGGTGAGTCATTTTAGATTTTATTTGTGGGACATAAACACTACCTAAACTTCACCTCAAACTAATGAGCTTTTTTGCTTTGAATTATAAAAAAAGTATTGTTTTTGACTTATATTTTAACTAGAGTACATATTAAAATAGGTCTCTTAATTATGATATAAAGTAGGGCTGCATTAGCAAACTGCAAAGGCTGCAAACTGTGAAGCACCATACTTACTGTGCAAACAATAAAATCTGTCTTATTATGTCTCAAAGCTGCTAACTCTGTAGTTTAGACCTCTACAAACATTTTCTGAAATGCATGGGGTTCTTGTATTAGTTTGCCAGTTCATATTTCAGTATTTTTGCATTTTCTCCTGGACATGTTTAAAATGAAATGAATAACTTTGAACAGCCTGCTATTGTTAAAATATACATAGTCTAATCTCAATCACGATGCTTTCCAAACGTTTCAGTTGTCAAAGTCCAGAATCAAGTCTATTGTAGTTATTTATTTATTTTTGCTATTGCGCTAAAATCTTAAAGTAACTATAATGTTTGCCTGTTTGATGTTGAATTAACAGCAGGAAACGGTGAATAAAGATCCTTCGGCAGAGAATGAGAGCACAGCAGACGCTCAGGAGCTGCTGAACAGTCTGAACGAAAGTATGGAGCAGAACGAAGGTATACTACAGTTAAGTACTGGTTCACATTAAAAACTTTGATGGACATGAAACTCTATATAGACCTGTCACGATAACACATTTTGAAGCACGATATATCGCTACAGAGAAATATTGCTATAAACGATAATATTGAAACTACTTTACGCCTCTGACACAAAGCAAGGTAATTCCAGTGAACCTATTTTTAAATATACAGTATCATTAAAAGGCCTGTGGTGCAACAAATAAGTATCAGAACTAAATGAACTAATAATCAGCAATAGAAGTTATTTATTCAACCTTCTACAGCTCAAATCTTATCGTATTACATAAAAATGGCAAAAATCTCCCCATTACTGCAAAGGAAAAGTCCCTATGATAAATATTGAGCCCCAAAATATATTGTTCCAACTTTTATATACTGAAAGTCGATATAGTGATTATCAGGACAGGTCTAACTCTATATTGTCGTTTTTAGGTATTTTGGAAGAGCACCTGCTGTTGAAAGTGATGAGGGATAAACTGGTGACTAAACCCTGCCTGAACCAGGGCTTTGTTTTGGATGGATTCCCCAAAACTTATGACCAAGCTAAAGAACTGTATGAAAGTAAGGACACACTGGAATGCTATATTTTTCAGAATATGTATTTGTTATGTGTTGTGTGATGATTAATCTGCTTACCCTTTATTGACCAATGACTGTTTCACTGTTGGATTTTCTAACTTTCTGTAAATCAATCATTTCGTTAAGCCCTGCGAGGCGAGTTCTGTTGAACTGAAATTGAATGATTAAACCTTATATTCTTGTAGACGAGGAAGAAGAGGACGAAACAACCTCCAAAAACATACTGCCAGGTCTGAAAATAAAATCCCTTGTAAGTAGCCATCACCTCTTAAAGCGCTTCATTTTATGTGCTGATTGTCTCGCAGAGTTTGTGTTTGTGCTCGATGCCTCCGATTTGTTTTTGAAAGAACGAGTGATAAACTTGCCTGAGACGGAGGTGGAGAAGAATAACTATGAACCCGACCACTTCCTAAGGAGACTGAGCCAATACAGACACAAGAACAGCAAAGAAACTGTCAGCGACTTTTACGACGAGTTAAACATAACGACTTTGAACATGGGTAACTCACAAAACATACTATATATTATTTCAATTCATTGGTTTTATTCTGGAGAGGCTTATTACTATGCACAATGCCACAATCCTAAATAAGTATGCCATCAACTCAAAAATATTAGATGTAAATTTTGACAAAGTTCTTGACTACGTGTATTTTAACTGAGTAAATAGTATTACATTTTGTTAAATTTTGTAGGATTGTTTTTAGGATCCTCAAGTGCTAAGACTACTCTTCCTTGGGTCCACTCTCAAAGTAAAAGCATTACATACTATCTGTTCATTGACAGTAAAGCACATTTATAATCAATAATACACAACTCTGTAAGTTCATCTCTCTGTAAGTTCATCAAAATAATGATAAATATGATTTTGAACTGAAATAAAACAACTACAACTATTCTCACCTCTTGTATTGTATATTATATATTTACTTTACTGTGGTGATAGGATAGTATTGGCTCCACATGGCATAAGGACAGTGATGGTGGCTGATGGTTCTACTGCTGCGGTGCAGATGGGGCAGAGGAAGGTGTGGGGCGTAGCTAAAATGAGAGTTAATCAAGAATAGTTGGTGGGGAGGGAAAGATAGTGGGCTGTGATTGGCTGACAGTGATATTCTTCCTGATGAATTTATGTCTTAAATTTAAATAATAGTGTGTTGTTCTATTTGATCCATAACTCATTTTACGGCCAACCTCTTGACCAACTGTTACGTTATTCCCCTCAGAAATCACAACCAACTATGAACCCAACTGTCTGCTGCTTCTGGAGAAGATCATTGAAACTGTAGGTCCTCCGCGAAACTACGGCCCCACCATCGAAGAGGTGGAGGAGGAGGAGTGGAAAAAGATGGAGGAGAAACAGAGGAGGGAGGCGCAGAGAAAAGAGGAAGAGGAGGAAAGAGAGGCAGAGGAGGCCCGAGAGAGGGCTGCACGCTGGGAGGAATGGGTATAACATCTCACAATCCTGAAAGTTTTATAATTAGATTCAATAAGACCAATATTACCCTGGATTGTTGTGAGATTTGTGACATAACTTTAAAATGTCACACTGTCCCTGAGTAGTGATTCTGACCCACACTCATTGGCAGGTGGTTAAATTCATTTGGCACATCACATCCAGCTGATGACAACAGTATTTCACTCTCTGTTTTTTCTCTGCCTGCCTTTTGCTAACAATTTATTAATTTGTAGTCTTGTTTAAAGGTGCTCTTTGTAACTTTTGTGAGTCTGTCACCTGCTTGTCTCCATGGAGATACTATTGCTTTGCCTGGAGTGTTCCACAGTATGGCTTTAAACTTATCCCTTTAGTATTTGTTCAGTTAAGGTTTTATTAATAAAAAATACCTTGAAAATACCTTGAAAGACACGCATTCTTACTGTGAGCGGGCGCCTCTCCACCGATCAGACGTGTAACTTGATCTCTACGTAGACTGGAGGCACCAACAGGCCAAGTGCAATAACATCTTTGTGGAGACGAGCAGGTGATGGAGGTGTAAACATGTATGAGCCTCTTTCTTTCCAGTGCACACAATATTTATATAAAAATAAAAAGATGACACCACCATAAATCTTCCAGTATTTCTAATAAATGCTCTCTCCACTGTCTCCTCCTCAGTCCAGGTCTTTGGAGGAGTTGCGTCGTGAGGAGGAGCATCTTCTGGAGGCTCAGACAGCACAGATGAGAAGTTACTTGATGGAGCACGTGATGCCCACTCTGTCCCAGGGGCTGCTGGCCTGCTGCGCCGCTCAGCCACAAGACCCCGTCGACTTTCTGGTAACAAACACTTATTATTCACTCACTTATTATTATGATTTATTTATTGTTGTAGATGCTGATTAAGTGTAGAATTAGACCTTTTCATAATAACGTGATTTAAATATTTTACGATAAGATATTCCTGGATTACAACTGCCATTTTTGTGCTCTTCACCATTAAAAAATATAATATTTAGTTGAATTGAATTGTATTACTATGGAAACAGTGCTCATTTTTCATCACTCAAATCTCTTCAAATTTAAATCTTACCATATTATCCTGAATTAACTACTAGGCCTAAATGTGGTGGTGCAGTGGGATAGTAAAAATACAATACAATAAAAATAAAACTCTCTGAACTACAGTTGCCATAATTTAAGCGATATTTTAGTTCAAATATAACAAT
>KN483317.1:2297-12787 GCA_000787095.1 Periophthalmodon schlosseri | reverse complement strand
CCAGACCCCGCCCCTCCTCCCTCCTCATACTGGGCGCAGTTTAGTCCCACTTTAAAATGTACTTATTATTTATGCATTTTTATTTTATGAGCAAAAACAAAAACAACTTCAAAATAATCTGGCAGTGTTGGTCCATAAACATGTTGACTGTGCACTTCTAAACACCTGTTATTACTTCCATTTCATTATCTGAATCATCATAACCAACGCCACATGTTTCACTCATTCAACTTAATTGCTCCATTCAAGTCAGTACATTTTGATGTGTTTCCTCATCTGCAAAAGTCCAAAACAACTGTGCTCTCGCCTTTAATGCCGTTTCAGATGGAGTCAAATGAAACGCAATGGGAGATCTATAAATGAGTGTAGCACTGTTTTGGAGCCTAGACACTAGAGCTGTCAAAAGCACCGCTGTGCCCGCTGGGAGGGCTCACGCTATAAATACAGAAGCTCAAATGGGCCATACATCACATCAACACCAGGCCTATTGGCAGCTATTTGTTCTCACGTAGCTCACAAAACATAATGGAACATAGCTGCCTGGGACCACTCAGGTTTTTCTAATTCTGACTTGGTTTGGTGGGTAGTACTTGTGGTCAATATTTATCATAGTTTTACATCAGTTATGGGACAGTTTGTGAGTAAAGTTGAAAAAAAAAAACATTTAAATTACCTCTGCCTATGTCACATCTATGTACAACCAGGAAGTAAAATAATAAACATAACCAAAATTGTAAAACTTGTGAAGACTAGGGATGATTTTTAGTCAAATCTTAAAGAGGGGATATTCTGCTAAATTGAGTTTTTGGAGCTCTCTCCCATGTTATAACGTTGTTCCCTCATCAAAAACATGCCTGAAGAGGTTTTCGATGTTATGCATTTTTAGGTAATCTTGCAATCTCTCCCGGACACTATTCGATCCCTCCTTACAGTTAGCAGTACGGGGCTGTACACTGCTCCGCCCACAAACCTACGTCACCCATGCTCCCATACAACAATTCTCCATAAATATACAAAACATGATACAAAACAATACACTACACACATACACACATGTGATGTGCAGTAGTTTCATTAGTGGGATGCAGCTGATTGTGTTGTGATGGCGCTCTGAAGGGGGAGGGACTTAACGCGGAGAGCAAAGGGCAATATGTTTTCGGTGAATATAGCACTTTGAAAACAATAAAAGGAAACATGGTGATCTAAATATGTTATGTGTTAGCAGTTAATACCCCATAGAAGTGTAATATCCCCTCCTTAATACCCCATAGAAATAAAATACTCCTCTTTAATACCCCATAGAAGTAAAATACCCCTCTTTCAGTGCATCTAATCTAATACTACCCTGTCTTCTGTCCCTGTGTTCAGGCTGGATGGGCAGATGCCAGACGGAGTGCACATCTCCAACAACACATTCACCTTCACCCGAGCGCTGGACCGGAATGACTCTGGAGTGTACCGCTGTGAGGTCAAGAACGACATCGGCCTACGCAGCAAAGACGTCAATCTCTGGGTGCAAGGTACGCTGGGGAAGGGGTGAGGGTTCGAATCCTGGAGCAAAGTGTGTGGCCTGTCTGTGTGGAGGTCATAATCTCCCTGTGTCTGGTTTTATTATTTTCCTCCATCATCAATCTAAAGCAGTAGGCTAATTCTCCTGCTAGCTAGTACTCCCGAACATAAACTAGGCTCCCTGGGTTGCGTAGCGGGTGTTCCTGACAGGTGGGTGAAATGCAGAGAACAAATTTCTTCACAGGGGCAATAATTTCTAACTTGACTCCACAGCTTTTCAGACAGAAGAATGTGATGATGTCATACTCCCAGCTGGGATTGGAATGACAAATATCCAAAAGGAAAATCTATAAACGTTGAGCCGGACGATTATGTCGGAGGCTAGGCTCTTGCTGCATTAAAGGGGCACTATGTAACTTTTCTGTTGGATGGTCTGGCACCTGCTTGTCTCTATTCATTGTTTTCAGGCAAATTATTCCTTTCTGATGTGAAGAATTTTGTGAGGACCTTTCAAAAGACCATTCAACAGATTTAATATTTTGATTTGAATTTTGTTATTGCTGTAACAAGGGAGACCATGCCAAACAAAGACATTCATACTGTACCTTTGCCCATTGCTACAACTCGATCGCTTGGCACCAGTGCTCCCGAGTTATGTCATATCAAACATTCCGTCACATACAAATGAATAGTGAAGCTAGTCATGTTATAGTATATAGCATGTTTATTTCATGATATTTAGGTTATTTCATGATATTTTGGTTATCTGCTCTCTTCACTAGTGATGTAACAGAGAGGGTTAAGTGTCACTAGATATTTACCAGATCCTCACAAGTTTGGAAATCTTAACTAAAGTGTGTTAGCCGTTAGGCAAGGTTATTCATAACTTACTATTTTTGAGGGCTAGTGCTGACAGTTATGGCCTGACTCTGGTGTTCTAAACTCTTCCTGGACTAGCCAAGTTGCCGAGTTGCCGAGTGGATGATAGCATTAGCATAGAACGCTGTGTCTTCTAATTATATGTCTATGATGCCACATCCTTCAAATCAGGAAGGAACCTTTGTCTGGATTATTACCCATGAATACCCATCTGTTTTTGCTTTGTTTCTTTGGAATGTTTCTCAAGGGACCTTTCTGTTGCAGTTTAAACACTTGTAATCAAATCAATGCAAGAGATGAGTTTAGTGCCCCACCCCCTGAAAAGCTACATAATGAACTAATTTTGCATATTTAAAAAGTTATTTTACCTTCCCCTCATTTGCTGAGAAAACCATAAGCCTTTAGAATGTAATGAGCTGTCCAGAAGTGAGCATTCTATTGTGTTTGTGTAGGCTATTCCCGCCACATTCTTGCGTGGCTAGTGTTTATTTGAGGTGAGCTTAGCCTCTTAGCTAGCGGCCACACGGTTCTGGCCGAGCTAAGCCGCGCTGTGAGTGTCTTCTACACATTCCTCATAGAGAGCACATAGACAGGATCACCAGTGACCGCTCCAGCCCTGTGCTTTGGCAACATTAGATTCCACTGGCGATAACCCGCTTTAGGCACTCAGCTAAAAGAGCAGCTCGGGTTTCACACAGGAACAGCACCAGGTTATAACAATCAAAACATGCCACGCCACTTAAAATGGACATTCTTCTGTTACGTCCTTCACTCCATAAGCAAAACCCCACACTGACTACTCATTTCAATCATTTAAAGGCGTACACGGTTTGTTCTGTCTTAAAAACGTGAAAAACAGAACTAGTTCATTTTAAAAGTTTGCAGTGGTCCAGAGTTATTCCTCACTTATGCATTCAGACCATCCTTATTATTCACCATGATGAGTTTATAAGCACTTTTCACAACGCTCACAGACCAGTACGGAGTTTTGCTGTGATGCAAGCTAACGTGCGCTAGCAAGCTAACGTGCGCTTCCTGATTACTGGACAGTAAAACACTTCATAATTAGATGCAGACAGTACAAAGTGGACATATTTTGACCTCAAGCTCTGCTTATAAAAATCAGGTACAGGATCTTTAATAAATTGTCAGAAAAATGAAGCACATACATAGCCCATAGTTTTTTGTAAGCATGGGTTTCATGGGCAGCAGTAGCTCTGTTGGTAGAGTGAAGGTTTGCAGTTTAAATCCCCTCCCAGCAAAAATATCGTTGGTGGTGTGATTCCACCTCCCATAGATGAATACTGCTGTTGTGTCCTTGGGCACAAGGAGAAAACCACCTCGCCCCCAGTGTCTGTGTACACTGGTGCAGGAGTGTGTGTGTGTGTGGGTGAGTGGTTTCTTGATGTAAAGTGCTTTGAGCCTTGAAGGTGGAAAAATGCTACATAAATGTGGCTATTGGGGTTGCAATTTCCATTTTCAGTTTGAGAAAATAGACGTTAACAGTCAAGGATGCTGATGGTTGGTTGGTTTGTTGTTTTAAAGAACCAACATAACTGTGCTTTCAATAGTGCAGTTATTTTTAAAGTTATTGTTCATTTTAAAGCTACACGATGTAACTTTTCTGATGGGGGCTAGTACACGTCTTGTATCCATGTAGATGTTATTGCTATGCATATAGCATGAAACGTATTTATCTCTTTCATTCTCTATCACAAAATACATTTTAAAAAACTTTCAAAAACATGCATTCTTAATGTGAGCAGCAGTTAAAGGTCAGATCTGACCTTTAACTTGAGATGATGACCTCAACTCCTTGTCTCTATGGAAGTTTAATGCCATTTCAGTGAACTTTCCAGGCAAAGCAATAACATCTCCATGGAGACAAGCAGGTGGCAGACCCTCCACGAGAAAAGTTTCATAGTTCACCTTTAAGATAGCAAAATAGAAACCAACTAATTCCAGTTATTTGTGAAATAGATTCATCTTGACAGAAATCCTTAATGTTTCTGATCCAACATCTGGCCATAGATTATTATGGAGCCTTTTTATCACACAAAGGTCAGCTAAAGTGTATTACCTGACCATCTGCTGTGGAAACGCTCTGTATCAGTCCAACAAGTGTAAAACAACACAGACAATATGGAAATGCTCAGACGCCTGCGTGCTGCTCCTGTCTGGTCTGGATGGATTTATGCTAAAGCGCTGATATAAAAGTGGACTGGATCTCACATGTGTCTGCAGTGCTTCCTGTGTGCCTCTGCTGGCCTGGGCGTGGATCCGGAGAGCTGTGCATCTCCTCTGTTTCTCTGGGTTCTTGTTTCCAAACAGAGTCCACTGCTGTGTTTGGCTCGGCTCCTCGTGGTGTTTGGCTCAGCTCGTTCTGTCAGGGCCCTCGCTGTTTACAGGGCGCTGCAGTCACGATTCAGACCAGAGCACAGCTGACTGTCCACGAGAGAGTGGAACTTTTACACATTCATTCTTTTATCTGTAGTTAAAGGTGCACTGTGGAACTTTTATCCATCTACTGATGTTAAAGGTGCAGGGTTGCTGGTGAAGGGTACACACCTGCTTGTCTCCATGGAAATGTTATTGCTTTGCTTGGGATGTTAAACAGTGTGGCATTAAACATATGTCTATCACCCATTAAAGACACACTGCAAACTTTTCTGGGAGTGGACCAGCATCTGCGCGATTCCATGGAAACATAAAGTTACAACCATACTGTGGAACATTCCCCATACAAATACTGTGGAGTGTTATAGCCAAAGGAACAATATTTCCATGGAGACAAGCACGATGAGGTCCTCCTCCAGGCCAAATAAGAGTCAGGTTTGTGGAGATGCGAGCCTGCTCACAGTAAGGATGCAGGTTTTTCAGTGCAATAAAATATTGCAATATTTTAGTTTATTTTTGGTTACAAAGGATGGATTTAAGTGTGTATTGTTTAAAAGTACCTTGAAAAACATGTAATCCCTACTGTGAGTGAGAGGTCAGACTTTAAGTATGAAATGGGAGTGAAGAGTGAGGGGAGACATTTAGTGTCACTGCGGTGAGACCAGCACAGAACCCCACACCACCACACTGTTAGACTGGATGTTTTATGGCCATTTGTTTTTCATGTTTTATAATGTAAACGTATGGTCATAAAAATAAGTAAATAAACTAAACCATCTTAGCAGCATGCTGCTAACTGCCAGCCATTATTGTGAAGACACTTTAAGTCTTGCATGGATCACAACTAGTCTGATAAAATGTTTGGAATTCAAAAACATGGAGGAGCATGTCTGTGTTTCTGCAGAGATGACCTCACCAAACAGAATGAGTTGCACATGTGAATGAAACACAATGCTTCTCTTGGTATGTTTATGATTAGAAAACAGTATCACATGGTTAAATGCTCATAAAAGTCCATTTTGCATAATATATACCACCTTTGCTTCGGAGTGGAGGCCAGCACACTCCTCCTCCCCCTCCTCCTCTCTGCTGCTGCCTGCTCCTGACTCTGGGCTCTGGGCTGTGTAGCTCTGCCTGGGGCCCTGTGGTTCTTGGTTGTTGGTCTGGAAGCTCCGCACTCACTTAGTCATTTAGTTGATTAATTGGTCAAAGATGTTTTAGTCCAAAATGTGTATTTTCGCAAAGTAACACAACCAGTCAAAAGTATGGACACACCCTCTCATTCAATGTTTTTTTTCTTTATTTTTACTACTTTCTACATTTTATATACAGACAGAAGACATCAGATATATGAAGCAAGATATATGGAATTATGTAGTGAAGAAAAAGGTAAAATAACTCTGTGGATTTGAATATAAAATATAAAAAAAATATTTAGTATAGTAGTTATTTACCTTTTTTCTTGTATAAAGTAGTGAAATAAAAGAAAAAAAATAACACATTTGGCTACTCGTGAACATTATAAGGATTTATTTGCACAACAGCAGAAAGGAGATGTAAGTGAGCTGAAGATCTGGGAGTGAATCATGAATTTAATCAGCATTTTTGCATAAATACATTGTTTCCTTCTACTTTTCTGTTTAAATAGTAGTTTTTGGATGCTAGTACTGTGCGGCTGTAGTATTTTGAGTGCAGTTTGGGTCAGATACATCAAACCAAAGATACTGAAACATTTTAAAAGCTTTTACCACGCCCTGTTTTAGTCAGCTCTAATTACAGATGCTCATAAGTAGAGGTGGTTAAATAGCAAAACTATTTTCTCAAGTAAGAATAACGTTACTTCAAAATAATATTACGCAAGTAGAAGTACAAAGTAGTGGTCCATGAAATTACTCAAGTAAGAGTAAAAAAGTATTTGTGAAAAGTACTACTCAAGTAAGAGTAACTTAAAGAGTAACTGTCCGGACGTAACATTTGATTTATAATTTTGGTGAATGTGACAAAACATGAAATAAGTCACAAGATGTAGTATTTTCAAAGAGACACAAAAATGAGCCAAACTAAATCATATCTGAAGGAGCCAGAAACACAAATGTTCAAATCATTTCATGTCGACATAAAGCTCAAGTCACTTTAGACTTACTCACAGTGGGAAGAGGAACCACAACTTTTACTCAAGTAAGAGTACTGTTACTTCAATACAAATATTACTCAAGTAGGAGTAAAAGTATGCAGCTAGAAAAGTACTCTGAAAAGTACAATTTCTTTAAAAAGTAAATGTAACTGAGTAAATGTAACTGATTACTCCCCACTCTGCTCATAAACACAGAGCGTACACAGTGCCTTCAGGGTGGGACTCAGGCAGGAGAGTTATGTTGGTCCCACTTTGATTTGTGTCTGGTATCGTCACATATTTTAGTTGTAGCTCTCCGGGGTAAATAAGTAATATAAAAGCTGATGGAATTGGAAGAAGGCTCCTTCATCTTTCCGACCCATCTGGAATTCATCTCAGCCATTATAATTACTTTGTATGTAAAACAGAGATGATGTAACTCTGTGTTAGAAAATCAGATTAGCATAAACCAGCTATTAGTAATAAATAGATTAGCAATGACATAAAAGACTAAAAAATGACAAAACCAGTTTAAACTTCAAATTTAAAACAGAATTCATCCAGTCACAGGGTATGTTGAAACTATGTCCTATTTTGGTCCTGATTTGAGCCCAATTTAGACCAGTAGACTTGATTTAGTCCAGTGCAGAGGTGGAAGAAGTGCTCAGTTTTGTTACTTAAGTATAAGTACAGAGACAAAAGTGTCACATTAATTACCCATACTTCTGAGTAAAAAAACAAAAAGTATCTCACACAGATTTTGCGAACTATTTAAGCGGAGACACTACAGGCAAAGCCATTTTTTTTTGTTTTTTGGTCAGTTTGGTCAGTTCATACAAGCTTTCATTTGGAAACAACAAAAGTTTCCACTCTGCACTGAAAGATGTTTTAATATTTAATTACCTCAACCTGCCTCCAGAGTTATATGGCACAGTGTAACTGCAAAGGCTGTTTTCTCAAAATGCATTTCCCCCATAGGGACATAAAGATCAGCCCTTAAAGTAGCACCTACACACACTAAACTTAACAATGTGCAAAGGGATTTTTTTTCTAATCTAATTCCTAGTCTGATTTATTAAAGTTTCAACTCCAAAAAATGAGGTGAAATTTCAGTGAGGTTAAGTTTACTCAAATACAAAATAAGATCCAAAACTCCCTCTGTAATTCTTTTTGTATCTAACATGACAAAAAAATGAAGCAAGAAATTTGAACCTGGTACATCTATTTTTGAGTGTCCCAAAATGGTAAATTTTCTCAGTTTTTACATAAAATGCCTTATTTATGTGTCAAAACATCACATGATCAAAAACTTATAACACATGTTTTTCTTACATTTTTAAAAGTAAGCTACAGAGGAAGTTTCAAATTGATATCCCTAAATTTAAGATTTTTTCCTCTTGACCTGCAGCGTCTGGTCTTAAAGCATCTGGATAAAGAATTATGCAGATTTTTCTTCCACAAAATGGATTGATTTCATTATATTTTATAGTGATTTTTATAATATGTTTTTGTTTGTGAGTTGAAGGTTTGAGACTTCAACTCAAACCTCCTAAGCAGAATATCTCATAACCCCTCAACGGTCTCAAACCATAAGAAAAGGACTTTTTACTTTTCAGCCCTTTTCAAAAAATGTAGTGGAGTAGAAAGTACAAATACCTGTTCTCAAATGTAGTGAAGTAAAATTAAAAAGTACCCACTGTAAAATGTACATAAGTACGGATGCTTAAGTGCAGTACTGTTGTTTAGTCCAGAGGTTTAGTTGTGGTGTGTGTGCAAGTGTGAACGCACCCTTAGAAAGTACCAGGATCCAGTGTAAACTCTATGTATACTGTAATTAAGCTCTCGTTAATAAAATATACTTTATCAATGTAGCAAAAGAGTGACCTTTAAAAACCTGGAGCTGTAATCCGAGTACTTGTGTGGTCCTTGGTCCTAATGAGGCGTGTTCTCTGTCACAGATCACTGTGGGATTACAGGCTGAGTCCATGTAGATAACCTCTGCTCTCTGACACTGTGAAACAGGGCTACAGTGTGGGTGAAGGGTCGGTCTGAATGAAAGTCTGTTTAGCAGTAATCACTTAGCATCAGCCAACACAAGCTAATGAGACATTTCTGGAGTTTGTTAGTGCTTCATCTGTAGGTCCTCTAGGGCTGTAGCTAACTCTTATATTTATCTCATGTCTCATTATTTTTCTAAGGTGACTTGGATTTTCTTTTTTTTTATTACCTGTAACCAGTTAAAGCTAAAATACACCAAATGGAGACATACTCACGGACAGTATTCAAAGAGGGAGTATTATGCAAAATTTATTTTTATTTTTTTTGCTTCCTCTCATGTTATAACGTTGTTCTCTCATCAAAAACATGTCTGAAGAGGATTTAGATGTCATCCATGCATGTTTGAATAATCTAGCATTCTCTCCCAGGCCCTATTCAAACCCTCCTTATGGTTGGCTGTAAGATTCTGTACAAGGCTCCGCCCACAAGCCAACATCACCCATGCTCCCACACGACAATCTTCCATAAATATACAAAAACATGATACAAAACTGTACACAGCAACTTGACAAACCTGATGTGATGTGCAGTAGTTTCAAGAAAGGTTCGTTTCTGTCCTGTGAAAGGAACTTTTTTAGTATTGATACTGCTCAAATGGGTATCTAGTTTCGATACTAGTTTTAGTATCAATTAGGATCTGATTTTTGATACTTTTGACAGCCCTATAGAACCTGTTTTAACTGCTGATGTTGAGTCTGTTTACTTTACAGTTCACAGTTATGAAACTAGTGTATGATTTTTTTCAGTACTAAGTGAATCGTTGCAGGCCTGGTTCTCCCTCACAGAAGAAACCTCTTTACTCTGTTCCACAGCCTGATCATTACTAGTATTTTTTTATATATCGACCAAGTCCATTCTGGTGGTTAATCAATGGCTCACCATTTGGAGGGAGTGTTGTGTCAGGCTGCTCAGGTCAGGTGTCAGGAAGCAGACGCCCGGGTCCCACCTCCCTCTGCCCCTGGCTCCAGCTCTCTGCCCCTGATGAGACAAACCAGAGAGAGCGAAAGAGGGAGACAGGGCTAAAGGATAAGAGAGACAGGGAGAGAGAGAGACAAAGTTGAGATTGGGGGGAGAGAGTCAGGGACAAAGAGATAGAGGTAGTACTGAGAGAGAATGGGTGAAGGGAGAGACAGAAGGCATGAAGTACAGAGAGAAAGATATAGAAGAAGTGGAGAGAGAGGGAGACTGAAAGAAGAAAGAGAGGAGAGAAGGGAGAGAGAGAACAGTGGCACACAGAAACATGGCACAGAGAGAGAGAGAGAGTCAGAGAGATGGAGATAGAGGGAGTGTAGAGAGAGACAGAGAGGGAGACTGAAAGGGAGAAGAGAAGAAAGAGGGAGAGCCAGGAGGGAGAGAACAGCGGCACACACACACACACAAAGATAAGGGAGTCAGAGAGAAAAAGATAATTGAGAGAGAAACAGGGAGAATGAGACTGAGAGAGGGAAGGGATAGGAGGGAAAGTAGTGGCACATATAGAAAGATAAGAGAGAGAAAGGGAGAAGAGACAGAGAACAGTGGCAAACACAAAGAG
>KN483316.1:7112-45704 GCA_000787095.1 Periophthalmodon schlosseri | reverse complement strand
CAAACAAAACGGGAGAAAAAGCACAAGCTAGCAGAAGAGCAAACATGAAGGATGGCGCGAGATGCGGAGATATTCGGGAGAGTGGAAGGGTGGCAGGGCCGGGGCAGACAGGAGAAGACACATGGCGCACTGAAAACCAATTTGTGCGCTCCCTGGTGGGCTGACACGGGCGGCGCAACGCTTTCCCCGCTCGGCCCGGCTGTCACTCAACGCACGCACGAACCAACGCGCGCACACACGAGTTGGGTTTTCATCCTTGTTGGGGACATTACATTGACCTACGTTCACTTGATGTTGACTGACGCTAACCTCAACCATAATAGCGACTTGGCTAACCTTAAAGTGCGTATGACAGGTTTTATAATTACGAGTTGGTTTGGTGAGATAGTCCCTGTGGTGAGTATTTATCATAGTATTATATCAGTTAAGTGGCAGTTTGTGGGAAAAAATGTTGAGAAGAAAAGTACAAAAATACAGGAAGTAGCGCTGAGTTCTAAAAAATGTAATCCCTCTAACTATGTCATCAACCTGGGAAGTTAAAGAGGGGGTATTTTACTTCTATGGGGTATTAACTACTAACACGCAAGATATTTAGATCACCATGTTAACCTTTTACTGTTTTGAAAATGCTATATTTTCCGGAAACAATGTATTAACATGTTTTACAAGTTTCACAACACGATCAGCGTATGTCCCGCTAATGAAACTACTGCACATCGCATCGAGTTGTGAAGTTGTAGTGTACAGTTTTCTATCATGTGCTTGTATATTTATGGAGAATAGCTGCGTTGGGGCATGGATGATCGGGGCTTGTGGGCAGCCTTACAGAATCTTAGCTAACCGTAAGGAGGGTTCAAATGAGGCCCGGGAGAGATCACTAAATTACTCAAACATGAATGGACGACATCTAAAAACATCTAAAAACTCCGGGAACAATGTTTTAACATGGTAGAACGCTCCAAAAAGTCGATTTGGCATAAAACTCCCTCTTCGCCCTATTTAACCCATGTCTGAACTTTAAACCTTAGCTGTGGATCTAATAATAAAGGATTTGCGTCATGGGGACTTGAGTGAGTGTGTGTACAGATCTGAGTCCCCGCAGTGCGAGAAATACCCGCCGACACAGGTCGTGCGTGGGCCGACGGGAGAGAGGTCAGGGGCTCTCCAAACCGCTCCAATTACCTGAGCAGTAAACACACCCTGCCCCACGGCCTCATGGGAGCGCAGGAAGAGAGGAGGAGCGGGGAAGAGGGGGAGGAGAGGAAGAGAGTGGGAGAGGAGGAGGAGAGGGGGAGAGGAAGGGAGAGAGGAGAGGATCTGAGAGGAGGAGAGGCTGAGGGGTCGAAGTGAAGGAGAGATAGGAGAGGAACAAGAGGAGGAGTGAAAAGGAAGGGGGGTAAAGAGGAGAGAAAAGAAGCTCTAGATTGAGAGGAAGAGGAGAAGGAAGATGAGGAGAGAAAAGAACAGATTAAGAGGAGACGAGACGGGGAGAGGACAGAAAGGAAGGAATAGATTAAGAGAGGAAGAGGAGAGGAAGAGAGTAGGAGAGGAGGGGGAGATGAAAGAGGGAGAGGGAAGAGAGAGAGGAGAGGATATGAGAGGAGGAGAGGCCGAGAGGAAGAGGAGAAGGAGATAGAGGAGGAGAAAGAGAGAGAGAGGAGGAGAGGAGCGAGACAGGAGTGAAAAGGAAGGGGAGGGAAGAGGAGAGAAAAGAAGCACTAGATTGAGAGGAAGAGAGGAGAAGGAAGATGAGGAGAGAAAAGAACACATTAAGAGGAGACGAGACGAGGAGAGGACGGAAAGAAAGGAATAGATTAAGAGAGGAGGAGAGTGCGAGAGGAGAGGAGTGAGAGAGGAGTGAAAAGGAACGGGGGAGAAGAGGAGAGAAAAGAAGCACTAGATTGAGAGGAAGAGAGGAGAAGGAAGATGAGGAGAGAAAAGAACACATTAAGAGGAGACGAGACGAGGAGAGGACAGAAAGAAAGGAATAGATTAAGAGAGGAGGAAAGGAAGAGAAGTAGAGAAAAAAGGAATAGAATAAGAGAGGAAGAGAAGAAGAACGGAGGAGAGGGACAGTGGAGGAGAAGTGGAGAGGACTAAGTTTAAGGTGGTGCATGAAATCTGTCAGAGAACAGGAAATAGCAGTTATTTGACATCTCTCAGTCTGAAGCCCCTCTTTATCTCCACGGGTGCTTCTGTCCTTTATCTCCATGGGTGCATATGGCTGGAGTTACGGCTGCATCTTGCCAACGTCACGATTTTCTTCAGAAAAAAAAAAAAAAAAAAAACCCCGAAATGATTCCCACACTCTCTGTAGGATTAGAGTTTAAAGTAATATATGTGTAGTGTGGAGCCTGTACAAGTGGCTCTGCTGACTCTGGGGTTTGGGTGGGACACGCAGAGCTCCAGCTGCATCTTCTCCACCTCTCCTCTCCTCCCTCTCCCCACCTCTCCTCCCTCTCATCTGTCCCTCTCTCTCTCCCTCTCCATCTCTCTCATCCCTCTCCTCGCTCTCTCCACCTCTCCCTCTCATCTGTCCCTCTCTCTCTTCACTCACCTCCCTCTCTCCCCGCTCACCCTCTCCTCTCTCCTCCCTCTTGGTTCCCCGTGCCAACGCTGAACATCTGGAGGAAAATGATTACTCCTCCTCTCCGTTTGGCAGAAGCACTTATAGACTGGCCCACGGTGAGCAGAGGAGCGAGGACGAGCACGGCAGACGTGGAGACCAAATAGTGGAGCATCTACACGCCACAAACCCCACAAATACATGAGTGACGCCTAAATGTACGCATCAAATAATCTGGAGGTGCGCTGTTAGCATGCTAGTTGCGGTTAGATTTCCCCCCTCTCCTTTAGTCCACTTCTTTATACAGTCTATGGTCTGTACCAACAGTTTGTACTTGGATTAGATGTTGGATATTAATGGTGCAGACAGGGGCCGATACAAGGAGAAGACAGGCGCATGATTGGGGGTGAATATCGAAACTTAAATCCACAAATGCTGAAAATTGTTTTTGTCGTCTTCAGAATTATGTCCACAAAGTCACTGAATCTAGTTGGTTATCTGCGTACTCACTGTTGTCACGATAAGGCATCTTTAAATTCTAGGAAAAGGCTCAATATTCAAAACCAATTTCGATACAACTTTTTTAGACAATATTACGATGTGACCTTTGCCTGGCCAGACAAAACCGTATCCTGACTCCATGATTTACCAATCAGGGAAACGCATGGCCCATTTGTGACAAAACAAACATGGCGGCTTACGAGTAAAATTGAAAAAAAACAACAACAGGAGGACTGAACAGATTTCTGCAGCGTTAACAATGGAAGCACCAAACTCTTATTTATCTCAGGTGAAAGAAGTTTTACATTTTATTCTGAATGATACGAGAATTTTCAAATGAGCGGCTGTGGTTGGAGGTTAAGAGGGAGGTTTCTAAAGCTCTATGGTTCCAGACCCTTCTAGATTCTGCTCAGACAAATGTGGACTTATGCCAATTGTAAAAACTATTCAGAGGTTTATGTGTTTTTTTAGTTTTTTCCAGTATTCAAACTTTCTCAAAGAATATCTGAAATAAAACTGTCCAGAACAAGGCAACCATAGCACACGCCTAACGTTAATATTAGGGATTGCTATGGGAGACTGTGATTAATAAGCTAAAGATAATTTTATAGAGAAAAGTACCATTTTTTATCAAGGAGATCTTGTTGCAAAGATATATCCAGACTGTAATGTTTTTTTTTCAAACACTGAGGTATTACCATTTGGCTGCGTTCCCGTAAACGAGCAGCCGAACGCCCATTGATATCATTACAACAATATCACATCTGCTCTCCATTTTACGCCGCTCCTTCACAATAACAATGTTTGGAGAGTTCAAAGAGAGGCGTAATGAATTCACTACAACAAACGGTAAATGAATAAAACTCATATCGCAGAGCAGGCGTGTAACTGCGCCTTTAAGAGAGCCAAGCGTGAGCTGCCCTCCAAACTGCGGGGGTCAAAGGTCATTTGATTTATTTATTTTTTTCTTCTTTCGTTGAGTTGGTGAGAAAATTTGCCAAAGGAACAGGGCTTCAACTGTATTTCCCCTATACCCAGCAGAAGTGGGTTATGTAGCCAGAAAAAGTACTAATATTACTCAAGTAGAAGTACAAAGTAGCTGTCCAGGAAATGACTAAAGTAAGAGTAAAAAGGTATTTGTGGAAACTGCAACTCACGTAAGAGTAATTGTAAAAGTAACCATTTGGATGCAACTAACGATTTTTAATTTGAAGTACAACCATTAAAGTACAATATGTAACTTTTCTCTTTGGGGGTCCACAACCTGCTTGTATCGTGGTGGTATTATTACATTGTCTGAGATGTTCTACAATATGACATTACACATATATCCTGCATTTATTAGATTACAGGTGTTTTTACTGCTAAAAAAATGCCTTGAAACGCATTCTTGCAGTGAGTGGTCAGATAATTTATAAAGCCTCTGTAACTTGACCCGGTAGCATCATCTGCTTGGAGCTTCATGGAGATGAGCAAGTTTAAAGTCATAATACGGAACATTCCAAGAAAAGCAACCACATCTCCATAGGTACAAGCAGGTAGCGTACCTATCACTAAAAAGTTATGTAGTGTACCTTTAGTTAATGCACAAAATCTGGTATTTTCAGAGGACAGAAAAATGAGACAAACTAAATCATATGTGAAAGAGCGATGCAAGAAGCAGTAATGTTCAAATCATTTCGCATTTTCAACAAAGCTTTTGTCACTTGCTCACAGTGGGAACAGTAACCACTTTTACTCAAGTAACTGTACAGTATGGCATATGAAAACTGCTATGAGAGGTTACATTTTATTCAAAAATTACTTCAAAAGTTAAAATACAGCGTCTGAGAACTAGCTACGAGATGTACAATGTCAAAAGTTACTTGGGTAAATAGAGTAAATGTAACTGAGTACTGCCCGGCTTAGTTCGTCAGTGACTAACACCACAATCTCTCAAAGGCTCTCGTAAAGCTCTGGCGAGGACAAGCTTGAAGACAGCAGAGTTAGCGCCTAGCATCATTAGTCATGCTAGCAGCTCATTAGCATAGCAGAACCTAGCTGCGGTCGGATTATTGCTGCACATCAAGCCGCTCCGCCCCATTACTGTCAATCATATGCGCGCCGCAGAGTCCCCTGCTAACTCCTCTCATCGCACTTTACGCTGTGCGATATCATACCATTCATTAACGCAGCCAAAGCTTTATAGTGACGGCTAATGAGGTCAGGGCGGCCATATTTCTTTGTTAGCAATGCGGAAAAATTGGAGCGCGTCTGTGCCCTACAAAAACTGTTAGCATATTGTCGTTATCCAAGCAAGTTCTAGCACACATACGCAGGGTATGTGTTATATCAATTGTTAGCATCATCATTAAATATACAGCATGTTTATAAATGTGCACTATATAACTTTTTTTAGTGGCATGCTTGTCTCCATGGTTACTGCTTTGCATGGAATGTTCCACAGTATTGCGTTAAACAGATTTTTCATGCATTTATTTAATTGCTGTTTTCATTGCTCAAAATATCAAAACATGCATTCTTACTATGAGCAGGCTTGCCTCTCCACAGATCTGCCCTGTAATTTCACATGGTAGCATCCCCCACTTGTTTAATGCCATAATGTGGAACATTCCAGGCAAAGCAATAACATCTACATGGTGATATGGTAAACATGTGAAAGTTATATATTGGAAATGGAGGCATACAATGTCAACAATAAATCTGATGATGAATGCCATAATGTGGAACATTCCAAAAAACCCCCCAAAAAACCCAAAAAACTATGAATAAATCTATATTATATATGATTGAATTGTATCATTGTACAGTGCACCAGACTCAACAATGATGAGATTAGTTTATCTGATTATTCCACCAATAAATTAAAATTATGAGACGGAAAAAAAAAATTGGAAAATATTATACAAATGTCTTTTACAACAAATACTTCAAATGATAAGTTATTATTCACCGCCATCTTGAAATTACTATTTTAACTCAGTCTCTACCCATAGCCTGGCATCCAGAACACACACTTCTCCAATACTTTCCAAAGATGTGAGTCTGGTCACTGGTGGATCTCCCAGAATTCAGATGGGCGTGACTGGCAGGTGGATAAGCCAATCAGGGGCATGGTGCATCCGGATCAACATAAATATGACAAGGAAAACATATCACATGGGACTGACAAACATCGCAGATTTCTACAGAATCACTGAGCGAAGCACTAAACTGTTGGAGACCAGACTGATATTCCTCTGTATAATACAGAGAAATATCATTCTGAACTTGCCAGGCAGCGCTACCCCTACTGTACCCTAATAACTTGGCACTGTAGTTCATTAGCTCCCACACGCTCTCCCCTCTCCACAACTCAAAAGCATTCTGTGATTTCTGTCTCTTGCCTGGCGCGGAGAAGCTAACGCTCATCCCATTCTTCATGTAAACAGATGGTATATCAGTCAGCGGATGCACAGCAGCCTGGTCTCTCTGCGTTGTGCCCGCGCTCCCTCACTCCACCCCGGGACCGCTTCTCCTCGACGCGGGCCTGGTGATAATCCGTCTAAAGTCTTTCCTGTTTGGGCTCCCGTCTCATTTATTTTAAGGATCCCCAGCGTAGTGATGTTTGCAGTGTACACGGGACCCTTTGCTGTAGTGCTCTTCATCGTCTCGTCTTTCTCACTTCACTTCACTTCAGACACACACAAAGTTGGGCTTCCATGCTTCTTGGGGACATTACATTGATTTACATTAATTTCCTGGAGACTGATCCTAACCTTCAAAAGGAGATATTTTGCTAAATCAATTTTTTTGAGCTTTCTACCCTGTTATACCGTTTCCTATCAAAAACAATGATGCCTGAAGAGGTTTTAGATGTCATCCATGCATGTTTGAGTTTTTTAGCAATCTCTCCTGGACCTTATTCGAACCCTCCTTATGGTCAGATGCAAGATTCTGTACAATGCTCCGCCCACAAGCCTATGTCATCCATGCTCCCACACGACAATTCTCCATAAATATACAAAAAGATGATACAAAACTGTACACAGCAACTTGACAGACCTGATGTGTTTCATTAACGGGATGCACGCTGATTGTGTTGTGATAGCGCTCTGAAGGGGGAGGGACTTAACGTGGGGAGCAATGGGACGGGGGACTCGGAGCGTCGAAAACGAAAGTGAAACTTCTAAAACATGGTAATACACCGTTTTCAAACTTTCAGAGACCAGAGCGAAGTTTTGCGCCATGGTAATGCTAAAAACTAACATGCTAACAGTGCCAAGGCAATAAAACGCTTTATAATTAGATGCAGACAGCACACAGCTGACTTATTTTGACCTCAAGAAGAGCTGCTTCTACAATATATCTGTACTGGGGCAAGACAAATTTTTCTCATACCGGGTACAGCCATTTGTACCTACTTATTTTAACCCACATCTGAATTTAAACCATATTGTTGACCTAATAATAAAGGATTTACAGCATGTTTTTGTCCCCATACGGGAGGCAGGTCCCCATGAAGTGAGTGTGCGTACAGATTCAAATCCCCACAGTGTGATAAATACTGGCACACACACACATGCCCCAGTCCCCGAGCTCGCCGGTCCATTCCCTGCAGTAGAATAACCTCCTTTCTAATCCACCTGGCTGATGTGGCCACCTCAGGGGACCTCCTCCAAGTGTCCTCATACAGGGCACGGAAAAGGGGGCAGTGAGAAAGACAGAATTGGCAGTGTTGTCACAATTCTAACATTTCTAACTCAATTTTCATATAGGGTTGCTACAATATACCGATTGCAATACCACAGTGAATATAAAAAAAGACAATAGGATGTCATTTTCAACACTGGTATTGAATATCAGAGCAGATACTGAAACGTTTGCTGGATCGGTTCAGCCAATATCCTGGTTGGACATATATACTGAAATAATAAGACTATTCACTTGTGGTAGTCGGCCCAGAAAGTCTCATTATGGTTGAACTTTTATTTATACAAAGTTCTGTTCTGTTCTGTAGTTACTTGAGGGATAAATAACAGCTCCATAACACATTTGGATCAGTTTTATTTTACTTTTGTTTCAAGGAAACAAATGCAGTTTTTAGTCGCTGCACTCGCACTGACTCATGACTGCAGGTGCTGGGGTTTAGGTAGTGACCACTCAGATCAGGGACAACTTAGTCATCATGGTCAATGTTTTGTTCAATGTTACCCGTAAACGCTACATATTAGATTTGAAGATGTTTACCTCGTATCTGGGGACACTGATAGGTCATGTTTATAGAATTCAAAGTTCAAAATCTTACAGACGGTTCGTTTAAATACGAATAAAGAATGACCAAATTAAACCTGGACCCTCAAAGGACAGGCATTTGAAGTTCTTCCTAAACTTTCAGCTGCATAAACTCCTCCACACATTTTAATAGCTCAGGCCTCTTGTAATCTGCCGAGAGCTCCAGAGTCGTGGAGTGGGACCAGGCCAGCCCCCGGCCAATCTCTGTGGCTCTTTGAAGGGCCCTCTAATCCTGCTCCTCTCCCCACACAACTCGGCTCATGTGGGGCCCGGGCACTTCCACTGCTCTGGACCCAGTCTCCACACGGCACTCTCTCTACTATTCCCCACCTTCTCTCCCTCTTTCTCTCTCTATTACTCTCTCTTTCTTCCTCCCCTCGTCTCCTACAGCCCTTCACCTCTCCCTGTGTTTCTCCCCCTTTCTCTCCACACTCACGCCATCACCTCTCCTATCCCGTCCTCTTTCCTTACCTCCTCTCCTCTTCCTCCCTTCCTCTCTCCCTCCCTTCCCTCGTCTCCTATATCCCTTCACCTCTCCCTCTGTGTTTCTCCCCTCCTCTCCTCCCTTTCTCTCCACACACACTCCATCACCTCTCCTTTCCCCTCCTCTTTCCTTACCTCCTCTCCCTCCCCCTCTCCAGTTTACCTCCAATCATTCTCCTCCTCTACTCGTCTCTCCCCATCTCCACATCTCCTCCTCTCACCTCACTTCTTCTCGCTCTCTCTCTACACTTTGCTTCCTCTCTCCACACTCCCTCCCCTCTCCGTTCCTTCTCCTCCCATCCTCCTCTATCCTCTCCTCTCCATCTGTTGGGCGGTGTTGCGTGGGCCAGCCTGGATAACCGCACACTCTTACAACTCTATGCTTTCGCTTTTCATCTCCGCTGCCACAGCCGGGCCCTGGCGTTCCAAGCCGCAGCGTTCCGGACGGGGAAACGCGATTGTGCGGAGCTCCCCGGCTGCACGGCCCCGAGGCCCCCTCATCGCATTCTGGACGCTTTGGCATCCGCGGCCCCCTTCAAAGTCCATCCTCCCCCAGATCCTCTACTCCGCTGGGGGCTGGTGGCTTCCCTCTGCCCCCCCACGGACCCTGGGGTTGTCATGCATCGGCTTGGCTCTTATCTCCCTCTCCTCTCCCTTTTTTGTTTTGGTTAGCGTGGACGTAGCGATGGCTAAAGCTAGTTTTCTGAAGCGCGGGGTTGGATGCCAGGAGAGAGTGGCTTGCGTACTGTGAAAATGGAATGTTCCGTGAGCGAAGCATTTCGGAGCACACCGAGACTCTGGGGTTTACGGTCGTCGTGGTGATTTGAAGCCGGTGCAGAGTGTGTTTCTCAAGCCTTGACAAGTGGAATTTTGCTAAATCTGTGCAAAACTTTAGTTGACCATAAAAATATGTGTTGTCAGTTCTAGTATTACTATTTTGGCATGTTTTCGACCTCCCAAAACTAAAAACTGAAACATTATCTAAAAATGTGTACAAGCTATAATTATGTGTGCAATTCTGTCAGTGCAGTAAAAGAAGCCTAGTTTTGTGTGGACTGTATAAGGGAGCAGTAGTGATTGGCCTATTTTATCATACGTTTAAGATTTGACAAAAAAGTTCTGACTTCCTCCTACCTAGTAACCATAATGTTAACAAGGGCCAAATTGCACAATACTTATGATTAGACTACAGACTGTATATAGAAGTGGGCTAAGGGAGTGTGACCATAGCGTTCGGTTCCAATCAAATGAAGCTCATCGAGACTAGCAGTTACAGCGGCGAATATGGAGCAGCGTGCCCATGATCACTTCCTATTTGGAATGTGGCGGCTAGCAGGTTAGCTATGTCCATTTATAGTAAAAGCCAAAATTAAAATCCCTCCAAGGAGTGAACACGTTTCACTCCTACAACTTTTTGTCCAGTTGACAGATTTTACTTGGACTTGGACGGCTGAGGGATTACACAGATATGTCCATTTATATATACAGTGCATGGATTATACTAATGAAATTAAACAACACCTTTATGTTGTTGAAGGTTTAAACTGTCAGAAAAATGCATTTACTGTGTTGATGATATAGGTAGGTGGAATACATCTACCTATATTGAGAACTCACAGCTACTTCCTGTATTTTTGTACATTTATTCAACTATGATAAATACTGACCACAGGTACTATCCCACCAAACCAAGTCATAATTAGAAAACCACGAAAACCTGTCATATGCATTTAAGACTGCTGTAGCCTCCCCCTTCCTTCCCTCCCTCTCTTCCCTGAGGTTTTCCTGTGCGCTCTAGTGTCAGGATCCAGAGATCAGGTCGGACTCGGGATGGTGAATCTAATGCAAATCCCCGGCAGTATTTAAAGCGCCCAAATCATCCTGCGCCAAATCCCTTCAAGATTCGGCCGCGCGATTGGACGATTAAGGGATCGCTCTCGCACAACACCGCTCCGGCTGGCAGCTGGGAGGGTAGAGGTACAGAGGTGGGCCAGGTAGACAAGAAGATCATATCCGAAATTATTGCTTGGAAGAGGAGCCCAACTTAATAAGTGCCATCGCTACATTCTAGAATCCCTTAAAAGGTCCTGTATTACGCAAAATTGACTCGCGAGTGCTTTAAGCCATGTTAGAAAGTTGTTACCTCATCAAAAACATACCTGGAAATGTGTTTTGTTTCACTTGCACATGTTTGAGTAACACTTCATTATTATGTCTGTCTACATCTCCAAAGCTCAAAATGCTCAGTTCCACCTTGTGATGTCATGAAGCGCCAGTTTTCAAGTTAACAGCTCCTTTTACCTTTAGGTCAGTAGAGATTGGCTGACATGATCCAAATGATTCTAGTGAAGGTGTGTGGAGTTTAAAAACACAGTGGCGCACTTCCTGTATTACCAAATGACATCACAAGGTAGAACAGAGTGTTTTTGAGAGAAGAGCTCAGCCTAAATATGCAGGGTTTTTGTGTTAAACATGTGTGAATGAAACAAAACACAACTCCAGGTCTGTTTTTGATGAGAAAACAACATTCTAACATAGATCAGAAAATTGCGTAATATAGGCTCTTTAAACTTCCCTCTGTTGTCTGAGCTCAGAAGGAACGCCAGATCCAAAATGTTTTCCCTCTTCACAACAACACAACGGCCTGCTTCTCATTAGACTTTTCCGACGCTTTTCCGACAGTAAACGGAGGAAGCCATGTGGAAACTGTGAGCGATCGTGTTTATCCCCGCGAACTGGGCCGGCGTACACTGCAACACAACCACATTAAGAGGGGATTAAAGTTCGGATAAATAACCAGGGAAAGATGTACAACAGATTTAAGCCTGATTTAGATGCATGGTTAGAGCGGGTGGGACGAGGGGAGGGGCGGGCTTTGACAAACAGATAATGTCAAGGGGGCAGCGGTAATGGAGCCCAGCTATGGCTTAGATAGAAGGCTTTGCACTAAGTCTAAGTCTTTGTTCATTATGAAACGTTTTGTATTGTCCCAGATCTACAGAAGTGAGAGATGCTGTTGAACAAAACGATTTTTTAATTGAATTTAAAAGAATTTGAAAGAAAAAAATATCCAAACCTATGATCCACAAATGCTGAACCTTATCATTATTTGTTTGGGATTGGCTGTCAAGACACATGAAACAAAAACACAGGCTTTGTTTCATGTGGACAGGCTCAGTAATTACAGAGATTAACCGCAAACCAGGTCAACAAATCTGCAATCTGACAGTTAAATAACAAATTCCACCATAGAATTCTGAGTCCTCCAGCTCAGTTTAAGCTATAGGGCCTCTAACCAATTTTTTCTCAATTTTTTTTGAGTAAAATGAATCTTGTCCCAGAACATTTTTACTGTACAAGCAGCTCTTGAGGTCAAAATAAGTCCGCTGCACAGTCTGCATCTAATTAGAAAGCGTTTTATAGTCTGAGAATCTGGAAGTGCGCATTAGCATGCTAGCTTTTTTAGCATTACTGTCACGTCAAAACTTCACACTGGTCTCAAGACAGTTGTGAAAAGCGCTTGTAAACTCATCGCAGTGAATAATTAGGATGCTCAGAATGCATAAAGTACTTTGGACCTCTGCAAACCTATCGAAAATGTTACTAAAATGAGGACTACCGTGTTTGTTGTATCCTTGGGCAAGACACTTACCCTACATTGCTAACTGTATAACAAATGGTTGTGATAAAGAGGAACATGTGACATTAAACTTGGCAAATCGCGAACCAAAAGTAATATATTTTTAGGATTGGGCCATTTGTCAAAAAATTATCAATTTTCCATCAATTTAGATTCACTGATTTTTTTTTTTTTGTCTTTCAATATTACTTTCTTCAACATAAACAACACAGACATTTAATTACTGATATTAAAGACAGAAATCTTCCGTCAGCTCCGAACCACATGCTTCTAGTGACAGGATTGGCTGCAGACCGCTCCATCAAAAAGACCCAAGCTGATCTTTATAGAAATTTTAATCTATATCTCAATTCAAATTTGTTTAACCACAAAGCACTAATATATCTCTTACTAAATAATTCCATCCCAATAGTATCCCAATACTAATTTATCTGTATTGCAATCCTGTTGCTGGGGCAGATTGGAGCAAACATGACTAGTGAGGGCTTGGGTCCAGTGTGCAGCAGGTTGTCTCCTCCGTGGGGGTGTTGTTGTGTTCGGGGCCCACCTGTCCGCCCCCCAGGAGAAGGACCATGGAAGCTGGGTGGTAGGCGTAGAACTGGGCATGGAACTGGCCATGGGACCGGGCATTGGACAAGGTGGGCAGATGGAGACGTACAGGGGTGGCGACAGCGGGAACACGGCCCAAAGCCAAGGTTAGTCTGCCCAAATACCAACACCTGAGCGGGGAGCCGGCCGCGCGCACATACCCACAGCGGTCACCGGACAGACAGCAGCAGTGGACAGCGGGGCGGTGGTTTTAGAATAGGCTTTGGATGGCACATTCTAGCTTTGATCGCCGGAGGGGAGAGTGGAGAGAGGGGAGTGGCCACGGGGATGCTGCAGAGCTGACACCTGTTTAGATTATTAGAATGAACGAGTGGCTTTTCGTTTGGTGAATATTGATAAGAGTTATGTTCAAAAACAAACGCAGACAAGGACAATGTAATAAAGTAAAATCTGTTTTGCTCCAGTACAGATATAATTTATAAACAGCTCTTGGATGCAAAATGAAGCGCCTGAGAGTTGTGAAAAGCGCTTAGAAACTCATTGTGGTGAATAGCTAGGATGCTCCCAATGCTTTAGAAAAGTAAGGAATAACTTTGGACCACTGCAAGCTGTTTAAAGTGAACTGGTTCTATTTTTCATGCTTAATGAAGACATTGTGCTTGTATCTGGTCTATAGTTATAATCTATGACACCCGTGGATCATTATGTTATAATTTGCACATTTTAAATCGCAATATTCATCCAAAACAACTTAATAAAACACCAAGTCGGCTGTGACCAGGGCTGGGTATAAAAGGTACCCAATGATTTGAAAAGGCTTATGGTGATACTGCAAATATAGATAAACATTGTGATCTATTAGTTGTAACATTGTGATCTTAATCTCAACAGCTATTGTAATAATAACAACAGTCAATATGTCAATAAGTCAAATGTATCGTATAAGTATTATCCCTTAGAATAAGTAATACATTCCTAGGGCTGCTAGGGTTGTCAAAAGTATCAAAACTCAGATGCTAATCAATACTAAAACTAGTATCTAAACTAGACATTCATTTGAGCAAGTACTGATACTATAATAGTCCCATTCACAGAACAGAAATGAATCTTTCCTGAATAGCTCTAGAATGATCTTGAGCTGTATCAGAACAAGTATAAGACACATAGACTAGTACACGCCCATGGACCACTATGGAACCTACTGGACGACTGAGGGATTACACAGATATAAGGCCACATGGGAATAGAAAAGAAAGTACTTCGATTTAATGTTGAAAATCACATTCTATTATCTACATAAAGAGTTTTTTATTATCATCGTGGTATCAGAATTGATATTGAGTATCAAGTCTGTTCCTTAGTATCAAAATCGAGTTTGCCAACAACAACAACAAAACTTATTGCGTGTAAAAGCTGCTAACCCTGTAGTTTAGCCCTCTTGAAACATGTTCTGAAATGCATGCGATTCTTGGATTAGTTTAGCAGTTCAGATTTCAGTCTTCTCCTAGATGTTAATATTCGTCTTTAAAATGTGTACTTTGAACAAATCTTTTTTTTTTTCTATTAAAAAGTAAGAAAAATATTGCCTGCTACAGTTACATATTGCCCTTGCGTAGTATAGTATATATTTTTTATTATCCCCCCCAATTGTAACACCACAGACTAAACACAGAGCTGAACCAAAAGTTTAAGTACACCAAACAACACGTAAGTCAAACTCTATGGGATAATCCAGTTAAGCCTGACTTGACAGAGCCCATGGCGGTCGGTCAGCTTTCACACTACGCTGGGCTCCTGATCACTATTGGCTGCAGCGTCCGAGCGCCGCACAGATGTTTCCTGCGGTGAGCCCTTTAAACGGTCAATGCCTATTAGCCACTTATCAGCGCGCCGTCATTAATCAGAGCGGATTTACACATCACGCGCTCAATACATGCGTGCAGCAGCTAGCCAACGTTAGCTGACGGGCTACGAGCGGGCTAGCAGACGGGGGAAGGCTCGAGGACAGAGGTGAGCTAAAGTTCAGTCAGGTAATTAAGCTGACAATAAATGGCGGTCATGGTCACATTTTTTCACCTTCAAGGGACTCAAAGCGCTTTATACCAAAGAACCACTCACCCATTCACACACACATTCAGACACCAGTGTACGCAAACACTGGGGGCGAGGTGGGTTAAGTGTCTTGCCCGAGGACACAACAGCAGCGTTCATCTGTGGGAGCTGTGGAATCGCACTAGAATCAAATGTCCTCTGAAAACAAAGCAAAGCCACATGAACAGGCAAGACTGACATAATACTAAATTTGGTAACACAGTATTGATATCGTTGGCTACTGATATTGAGTATTTTTTGGTATATTTAAATAATTTTGTTAAGAAAACAAACTATGCAATACATCTGGCATATTTACTGTTCTGATGATTAAAATGGGTGTGTTTCATAGCAACTTTGCACAAGTAGTGGTTCAACAAAGACATACATTTAAAAAAAAAAAGTATTTAAAAATAAAGATATATCGCAGAATATCATGTGCAACATATCAATTATCAGATGTATCGCAAAATCGTGATGTCATCGTATCGTGAGCCATGTATTGAGTATCATATTGAATCGCGAGGGACCCTGTGATTCCCAGCCCTACTTCTTATAGGTAGATCTGTCACAATGACAAATTTTGAAGCCCGATATATTGCTACAGAGAAATATTGCGATAAACAGTAATATTAAAAGTATTTAATACCACAGTCATAAAGAAGGATAATCCCAGTGAACCAATTTTAAATAAACAGTATCATTAAAAGGCTTGAGCTGCAACAACTACATACCAGAATGAACCAATAGTTAGCCACAGAAGTTATTTATTCTGTCTACTTTACTCTACAGCTCAAATCTTACCTTTTTACATAATATGGCAAAAATCTCCCCACTCTTAAAAAGAAACTGTACACACAATACTTAGCCCCAAGGTTGTTCCAGCTTTCATATATTGAACCATGAGTTGATATGGTGATTATTGTGACAGGCCTTTAAAAGCTACACACTGAACAATGTCCGCTTGATCGTGACTGTTGGTCCAGCTGTGGCCTAACTATGATTTCACGATGACATGAGGACTACCGCACTATTCCACAGATGTAGTTCAAACACATGTACAGCGCGCTCACACTGCCTCCGGGCCACAGCCAGCGCACCACTTCCCCACTCCCCCACGGCAAGGACACTCGGGCGGGCGACGCGACTCGCGCTGCCCCTTCGTCAAGTTGAGGTCAGGTGAGTCAAGGCAGCCAATTAAAAAGATGATTAACATTCTTATGGGAGACGCACGCGGCCGCTCGCCATCCGTTTTACCGCACACACACTAGCACGAGAGCGAGGAAGCCAGCCCGGGCTAGCTTGTTGCAACCGCGCTATCCAGGGAGGCCCGGATCACGGAGGTTAATATGATCCAATGCAATTCCTTCATTAGCCTGATGAAGCTAATAACAGCCAGGTGGGAGAAGTGCGGCGGGATGACGGAACGTGCTCGCTGCAGCTACATTAAGCCTACTTAAGCTGGCCGGAGAGAAAATATTATATCCAGCGTGGTCATTTTGGGGCTCTGGCGCGTACACAAATGAGCTAACAGGTAGCGGAGGCGTTCATTAAGCAGGGAGATTTGTGGCTCTGACAAGGCTCCTTCTCCAGAGTGTTGTAGCTAGCGCGCCGGCCCAATAAAGATGTTATATGGAGCCATCCCATGTGTGGGGATGACACGAGCGGCGGCTAGCATCGCGGCGCGGAGGATACGCACACGTTTATGGTTCGCACCGGATGAAAAGGCAGAGGTTTTATATGATTTGTATGGCAGAAATATAGGCACAAAAAGATATTTACAACGGTTAGAGGGAGCATGTGGCTATTTTGCATATCAACATAAAGCTACATGCTGAATCGTGACAAGTTGTTGCTGCCAAAGCACTGGAAATCATACAAGGATTGACACGTTTTCTTCTGAGAATCAAACTAGGGACAGCTATGTATTAAAGATTAAAAGTCCTATATCACACACATTTGACTCTTGTAAATCATGTTAAAATGTTGTTACCTCGTCAAAAACATACCTGGAGTTGTGTTTTGTTTCATTCACACATGTTTGAGTAAACCTTTACTATTAGTCTGTCTATAACCCCAAAGCTCAAAATGCTCTGTTCCACCTTGTGATGTCATGTAGTGGTAGTTTTCAAGTTAGCAGCTACCTTTTACCTTTAGTTCAGTAGAGATGGGCAATTCCAGGGCTGAAATCATCCAGTGATTCTAGTGAAGGTGTATGGAGTTTAAAAACACAGTGGAGCACTTCTTGTATCATCGCATGACATCATAAGGTGGAACAGAGCGTTTTCAGTTTGAGAGAAGAACTACAGGTATGTTTGCGATGAGGAAACGACATTATAACATAGATCAGAAAATAGTGTATAATGGACCCTTTAAGTGAACCTTGCCAGTCAGATCTGTGGAGAGGTGATCCTGTCCATAGTAAGAATGAATGCTTTTCAAGACATTTTAAATATGCAAACTAATTAAATACAGGCAAGATAAAGTTGTTTAAGCTTAAGTGTGGAACATAGCAGGCAAAGCTATGGCATCTCCATCAACCGCCCCCAGAGAAGTAAAAATAATTTAAATGTAACCTATAGTACGGAATCCTAACTAGAAAGGTTGATTTAATAAAGATAGTTTCCTTAACATCTGGTTAACAAGTGAATTAAGGTTTTTCCCATTGGTTTATTTCATTTGGTGTGGTTTTAGATCATAACAGAAAAACATTAAACTATGGGACATCTTAATCCAATCTAGTACATCTACTCTAGATTTCAATACTAAGGAATGGACTCGATACTCAATACCGATTCCGATACCACGATGATAATAAAAAACACTTTCTTTAAACAGTAGAACGTGATTTTCAACATTAAATCATAGTACATAGTAGTTTCTTTTCTATTCCCATGTGGCCTTATATCTGTGTAATCCCTCAGTCGTCCAGTAGGTTCCATAGTGGTCCATGGGTGTATACGAGTCTATGTGTCTTATACTTTCTACTTTCTAAAGCTATTCAAGAAAGGATTCATTTTTGTCCTGCGAAAGTGACTTTTTTTTTTAGTATCGATACCTGCTTGAAAGAGTATCCAGTTTTGAAACTAATTTTAGCACTGATTAGCATCAGATTTTCATTTCTTTTAACAACCCTAATACCTTGTCTAGTCTATTACAACTTCTAATGTGATTTAATTTTATATCGTGCTTTTGTACCACGAATGGACCGTGTGCCTCGAGGCTGTGGTCGGCCATCTTGCCTTCTTTGTTCCCCTGTATCAAAAGGACGTGGACTCGGTGAGGGACATGGGATCCACGCTGGTACCAGGTGTGAACACGGCATCGCGCTTTGACCAATCTGCCTTCATATTCTGTTCTCAAAGCGCCAGTGTCCCCCGAGGCTATGCAGACCTGCTATAAAATATGCACGAGACGGCCACATTACATTGGACACCATTAGCTTCAGGTGTGAACAGGCTTTCCGTGCTTTCTGAAGGTAGATCCGATGTACTCCGGAGAGCGCGGTTCGATCCTCCGCGGGCTCGGCGCGTCAGCCCTCATTAGGGGTGTGAATGGGAGCCCGCGTGGAGAGACTCTGCTGACAACACGCTTCTCAAAGAAGCGGCGCGTCTCGAGTGTTTAATTACATTATGTCAGGGATTCATTAATGCCAGTGCCAGGGCTGTCAGAGGAGCAGATATGAAGGAGCCAGGAAGCAATTGGGTCACTTACAACGTGTGAAGGCAGGAGGTTGTTGACGCTAAGTGCACTGGAATTCTCAAAGTTGTCTTCCTTTTAAAGCTTGTGCCTCTGTGGCTTGGGGAGGATTGGGTTGAAAAGTATATATATTTTTTTACCAAACATTGTCAATTTCCAAGTCTATTGTTGAAGAAATGACAACAATAAATCATTCAAAATACATCAAATCCTCCAGCTAAGGTACTCCCGAACATATTATCAACTTTTTATACATTTCATTTTTAAGATTTAACTCCGCGTGCATGAAAGGTACTCTTTAAATAAACTGACTCGACTAGCTCAAGATCTGGAAATGTGTTTCTATGAGGGATGAAAGATTGGGGAAAAATATCTTAATTTTATGCAATTTATGTCTTAATAATAAGATTCTGTCCAAAGTTCATATTTTAAACATGTCTAGAATAATTGACAAAAAGTGACAAACTAATAGAGGAATTTCAGAATATTTGCACAGATGTAAACTAAAAAAGAACACGTTTTTTTCATTATGGATGTTTCTATAGCACTGAGAAACATGGAAAAACACGAGTCCTTCTGGCAAGCAGGCATCTCCACAAACCTGACTTTTATTTGGCTGCTTGTTTTGCATTCAATTGTTATTCCTTTGGCTATAATATTCCACAGTATAACATAAAACCTCTGTCTTCATGGAGAATATTCCGAAGTACGGTTTTAACTTTCCATTTCCAAGGAATCTGCAGGTGACACGCCGCCTCCAGAAAGTTACATACCATCCCTTGAAATTAGCACCACGTGAGCAAACCTTTTTCTTCGCTTAAAATAGTAAACGCAATGAAATGAAACTAGGATGAAAGAATCTAGAATGGGAGTAAATAAACAGAACTGTTCCTGCAGATAGGTGAGTGGAACAAAGCAAACATCATTAATTGGAGATGCGCGGCCAGATGGTGTTTTGTACTCATTTGTCATACACGGCTGACGAAGGGAGACTCTGGGCTGAAAAGGGCTCGCACAATACAACGTTTATTGATTGCGTTGTTGGTGCGCTGCTAGAACCCGTCCTCCTGCTCGGGTCCCTCTCGCTGTGTTCCATGCACGTTGTTCCTGTCAGGAGCAGGGATGCTAATGCTACTGCCAAGCCGGATACTGGCGCAGGAGCAGCTAGCTAGCACCCCGCGGATGGGCAAGAGTTGGCGTCCGTTGCAGTCCATCTGTCTGCCTGTTACAAAGGGACTGGCTACAGTAGGCAAGGTGCCGTCGCAGTGAGGATAGACAGAAGATGGAGGACTAGAATAGTATAGAATTGATTATATACTAGCACTTATTTAAAGGTGTACTATGCAACTTTTCACCTGCTTGTCTCCATTGAGATGTCATTGCTTTTTCCACAGTATGGCCTTGGACGTATCTATATTGCATTTATTGAGGTGTTTTGATTGCTCATAAATACCTTGCACGTCATGCATTCTTACCATTAGTGGGTTTGCCTCTCAACAGATCTGACCTGTAACTTGGCAAATTAAGAGCCTTTAAACTTAATGAAAATTAAAATGAACTAGGGCGGCAGTAGCTCAGTTGGTAGAGTGCTTGTCCAATGTGATAATTTACTTTGGGTAGATGCTTAGATACTTTAAAAGATACACTGTGCAACTCCGGTGGATGGTACGCTACATGGGCCATGAACCGCCAACCTTCGGATCAGAGGAATGAGCTGCTGTTGATCCCACAAGGTCCAGATACTAGAAGTCAAACCAGAGTGCCAACAACAAAAATTCGTGTCATATCAAATTTTATTTCAGCATCACTCACATTCAAAAACAACGTTTTCTTCCCCAGTCTTCCTGCCTGGGTTTAGCTCGTCATCAGAGCGCACTGCGGGGGTTAAGTGCTTGTACTGTGCTGCTATTGTGTTCCAAATGGAAAATATGGCTGGAGGCTGCAGGTCCTCCATGTTGCTTCCTTTGTTCTTCCAGTGACAGTTTCATTTAGACTGACAGTACAGCGCTCTCTGGGGCTTCTCTCTCTGTGTGTACTGCTCCGCTTTAAAAACCAGGCTAATCCCAGTGCCCAGCGGCCAATACGAGCGCGCATCAGGACATCCGAGGCCTAGCCAGCACCGCTAACCAAGTCCGAGATGTTAAATCAAAAGGTAGAAGCTTACAGAAGGTAATGGAAAGTTGGTCATGGAGTCTTCGGAGTTGGCAAACTGCAATGGGTGGAATTATTAGGTAATATAATGTCCATTACAGAGGGCTATACATATGAAAACTGCTAATGCTGTAGTTTAGACTTCTACAAACATGTTCTGAAATGTCCCTATGCGTCAGATGCCCTCCATGTGTCACCATGGGGTCTTATTCTATGTAAAAGCTGCTAATCCTCTAGTTAAGACCTCTACAAACATGTTCTTCTTGGGTTACTTTAGCAGTTTAGATCTTCTCTAAAATACCAATACTTAAAACTGCACTATGAACTGAATTTTGAATTTAAAGGTTAACACGGTAACTTTTCCGCGTAAATGGTCCGCCACCTGTTAGTCACCATGGAGACTCCGCCTTGAATATTCCACTAAATGGCATTAAACTTCACCACAGGGAAAAGGAAGTGATGCCACCAGACCAAGTTACAGGTCAGATCTGTGGAGAGGTGATCTGCAGTTTTGAAGTCAATGGACTCTTTCCTTTTATTAAGCTATTTAATAATTGCTCTTTACAATGAGCATAATTTAAAATAATCATCTACACATGTTATCATTTAATACTAAATACTCAAGGAAAAAAGTTTATGTTCTTTTTAAATAGTTTTAGATCAATAGTGTGATTTACAATGAACACAATATATAATAAAAATGGCCTATTAAAAAACAAAACAAAAACAAAGCATGAAATGTCTCCTTTAAGCCCATTAGCATCCTTAGCATCCTTCGTCTCCTTAGCACTGGCGCAGAAGTGTGGAGAGGGTCATCAGAGGACAGGGCTGGTGCTTGGTCACAGATGGACTCACCCAATTATCTGAACGTCCATCATTTCCTCATAACCTCCAGAGCGCGCTGACCCATGTGCCACCAGCTAAAGTCATTATGTTTGTAACAATGTCAAATATAGACATCTGCCAATCACAATACATAAACAGAGCCAGAGGAGAAGGCAAGGGAGGGTCAATATACAGTCTGCGGCACACATGGGGCTTGCACACCTTGCCTGTTTGAATTAGGGTCGAAAATCAGATGCTAAACAATACTAAAATTACTATCAAAACTAGATACTTGTTTGAGCAGTTATCGATACTAAAAAGTCACATTCGCAGGACAGAAATGAACCTTTCCTGAATAGCTTTAGAATGATCTTGAGCTGTATCTTTCACAAGTATAAGCACATAGACTCTTGAGCTGTATCTTTCACAAGTATAAGACACATAGACTAGTATACGCTCATGGACCACTATGGAACCTACTGGACGACTGAGGGATTACACAGATATGAGGCCACATGGTAATAGAAAAGAAAGTACTACTATTTAATTCTGAAAATCACATTCTATTGTCTACATAAAGAGTGTTTTTTATTGTCATCGTGGTATCAGAATCGGTATTGAGTATCGAGTCTAACCCTGGTATCGAAATCGAGTTTGAATGCGCCCCCCTGTTTTGATAATAGTTACTAGAGTGTAGCTATACATTACCACAGCCTATATTTTACATAAATTTACTTAAGAGCATTTGTTACATTTGATTAATTGATTTGAAATAATTAAAAAAACAAACGCTAAAACGACATCTGTAGTTGGACTGTTATACCGATGATGGCGTTGGTCGTGCCCTCCGCCACGGACCTGGATTAGAATATGGCCCTCTGAAAAACGATAGCTGGCCACCTCTGGTCTGCGGTCAACAATACAATGCATTATGGGTGGGGACAATTATCAATATTTTGTCATGTTTAATTTAAGAGAAGCATTCAGTGTGTACGTTAGAATGAAAATAGCCCGCCAAAATCAAAGCGGCAGGTATATTTTTAAGCTCTCATTTCACACAACCCACACAAGCTCCTGGCGTTTTAAGAGTTAGCAAAGGATTTGAATGTAAGACATGTAGAAAACAATTTTAAACATCCTACATGGACTTAAGGATGGTATATTGCAGCCGTAACGTGATTCATTTTAGCAACCCCAGTTTCCATTTATACCAGCCACCAAGCCGGTAAACTGAAATCAACCCATGGGGCTGAGAGTGAACGGGTGCTAGCATGGGCGCGGAGGTTAGCTGGAGTGCACCGGGCCTTAAGATGGAGAGTGTGTGAATGTAGCGCGAGGGTAGGATCAGGAGACTAAATCCACACTTGAAAGACCGAGCTCAGCGGCGCCCCGGCTCTCTCATCTCTCCGCCGACGCGCCCCGGGGCAGAGTTCAGGCAGAGTGGCAGGGGTCGCTGGCCGAGGGGCAAGGCAGAGCCGGGCAGGTCGTAAAGGGAGGAGGGTGAGAAATGGGTCCAATAACCTGTGCGAGAATTGGAGTAAAGATTTACGGGTTTATAAAGATCGAATGTGGAGGTAGTGAGGGAAGGGCTGTGCAGTTAGGCAGATTTAAATAGTGATTTTAATTTTATATTTCTCTAAAATTCTCAGACTTCTTCTTAAACTCTGCTCTGATTGATAATGGTGGCTTGTTCTGCTCTTTAAACCTTGGAGCAAAGCCATTTTTATAATCTACTGCGGTGTTGCATAAATCGCATAACTTGGAAATTGTACTATACTCTTTCTCCACAGGTTCACTTTTAACAGTACTAATAATAATTTAATTTATGGGCCAAATTCCCCTTTATTTGAGCCGCCCAAAGTGGAGGAAATTTATAAAAAATGTAAACTATTTTTTGTTTTGTTTATTCTAAGGGTGGAATGACGGAAACCTGCCTGCAATTCTCTGACATAATCAAACAAGTTGAGTTGAGTGAGGTACCGTTCGTATGCACTGCTCCAGTAATGTGGATTAAACCGACCGCAATCTGGTGAGTGGGCGAACGTCTGATCCACCACACATGAAGGATGTAACTAAAAAGAAGTTAAACAAGCTGTACCAAGCTGAGTATCAAGCAGTTATAGAAATGCATGTTTGCATGTTCTCCCTGTGTCTGGTTTCCCCCATCAACCCAAAACATGCACAATAGGTCAAATCCTCCAGCTAAGGTCGTCCCATAGACTGTATATATAAATGGACATAGCTAATACGCAGCCGCCGCAATATAAATGGACATAGCTAATCTGCTAGCCGCCGCATTTCAAATAGGAAGTGAACATGGGCGTGCTTCCCGGCTCCATTGACTGTGGCTCCAATCCACTTTCTATTGAAAAGCTGTCGCTCCTCTCTCTGTAACTGCTGCTGTCAGGCTCATCATTTTGATCTTAAAATGTTCGTATTAACCCGCTCTACGTGATCCTGATATTTTTATTTCGCCATTGTGTCTGTAAATCAAGATATGAAACATTAATAACAGATAAATCAGGCACTGAGGTTGCTCCAGCTAGCATTAGCAACGGGTTTGACTGACAGCGTTGCCAAGCACCCGCCCCCTGCTAAACCAGCAGTGCGGGTGGGGAGGGGTGTTACCTTTAACAGCCTCGCTCCGGATTAGCTTTTTGGTCGCTATGACACTCGCGGTCGGACTTCCAAATACTGAACTTGGCTCCAAATTTGCCCCTGCTCTAGCCTCGATGAGCTTCATTTGACGAACCAAACGCTATTTGGTGATATCACACTTCCTTAGTCCACTTCTTTAAACAGTCTATGGGTTGTCCTGATCAAGACTAGCTCAAGACTTGGCCACTGCTCCTGACAGGCTGCACCAGCGAGCGGCACTGAAGGATGGGTCAAACGCAGAGGACAGATTTCCCTATGGGGATAGTAAAATATATCTCAACTTTAATTCTACCTGCCTTTCCACCTCTCCTCCTTCTCTTTCTATCTGCTCATCTCAAGTGCGTTCCTGTACGTTTAGCAGATGAGATTTCCTGCTTGTGCACACAGACGGAGGAGACGCCCTTCATTCGAGCCCATCCATTCTTTAATCCTGTTTAGTTTGGGATGATAGGGCCCCCACCCCACCCCCTCACATACGCAGGGGTCAGTGGGTGTAGAATGTGCTATGGAGGGAGGCTATGGGGGACAGTTAGTCACAGTCACGGCTACGTCACCGTATTGACATTTAAATTAGCCGTTAAGCTAGGTCGTGCTCGGGCGATTGAGTCAACGTGCATTAAAAGTCCAAGCGCAATGTGGACCGCGTGGGAGGTCAACAGCGATCGCAGAGGATCAAATCAAATTCACTACTAACATGGTACGATCAAACTGCAGCCCCACTCGGAAGCTATGAGGGCCTAAAACAGCAAAATAAATCTAATTAAAATCAATAAAATTAGTCAGTAAAATAAAATTAGAAGTTTGACTGCCTTATTTGGCTCAAGTGTCTACATGCTTTATGGTTATGATGATCTAATTATTAATCCTTTGAACAAGACAGTATCATATTTCACTTTTTATTCCACTGGTAACAGCATTCATATTTGTATTCATGTATTTACTTTAATGTATTTTTATTTATATGTATATATTTATTTTGAATGGCCCAATAAAAGGGATATTTTCAAAGTTTCACTTTCGTTTTTGACTCGTGCAAAGTCCCTCCCCCTTCAGAGCGCTATCACAACACAATCAGCGTGCATCCCGCTCATGAAACTACTGCACATCGCATCGGGTTTGTAAAGTTATATGTACATGTTATATGTAAAGTATCATGTTTTTGTATATTTATAGAGAGCTGTCGTGTGGGGGCATGGGTGACGTAGGCTTGTGGGCGGAGCACTGCACAGAATTTGACAGCTAACCGTAGGAGGGTTCGCACAGAATTTGACAGCTAACCGTAAGGAGGGTTCGAATAGGGCCTGGGAGAGATCCAACATGCATGGATGACATCTACAACCTCTTCAGGCAGGTTTGATGAGGGAACTTTATAACATGGTAGAAAGCTTTAAAAAATATATGTCAGAATAAAACAAAATGTCTAACTAAATTCTGTTTGGGACACTACTTGTGCGGTCCTATTTTGAACGCTGTAACCTGAGGATTACCGTCAATAGTTTACAACCTGCATTTTTGGAAAACTTCACTGCGCGCTCATCTGCTCTCACCTCAAAAGTGAAAACAGTTTTGTACTCCCCATGTCTCCTCAAATCAGGTCATTAAAATCATAAAGCCCAAATTTCATGCAACTGGGTCAGACAACGTCCTTGCTGTTTCTAATCCGAGAGAATGCGAAATCACAAGTCCCATTACCAGGACTATATTTAATAGACTGAGCCTGGCTGAGCGGAGCAGCTAGCCTTGGGTGTCAAATGTTAACCTCAGCTGCCCGGCCACCTGGTCACCACCCAACAGTAAAAACCCATCTGATGCCAAAAGCAGCGGTGTCAGAGGAAGTTAAAGGAAGAGGAAGAGGAGGAGGAGGAAGAGGCGGAGGAGAGGGAGCTGTGAGGGGCATGGACAACCTGTTCTATCAGCTATATATGGAAGTACAGAGGAAGAGCCAGCGGGGAGAGGTAAAGAGCCATATGCAGCCTAATTACCACAGGCATCCGGACAAAACAATGCAACCGACCATTGAGGGGAAAAAAGTGGATATCGTCACAACAGCAAATTGGATGTCGACCTTCAACATGGGGTTATAAGACATACATTAAAATTATAGGTAAACAACAAAATTGTCTTTTTATCGTGGCCTCTCTCGTTATTCACAACATTTGGTTCATTTAAACTATCTGAAACAACACAAACTATCTGAAACAACACATATAATAATGGCTAATTAAAGAACCACGCATGTCCCAGCTTCAGCGCCCCCCCATACTGTGATCTTGTGGAGCTCGCCATCTCCTGGCAGCAAAGAGAATTACCACGGGGAAAACAAACTAGATGATAACTGACGTTACAGTTGTAATGAAGGTGATTTGACGGCAGAAGTGCTTATAACGAGTCTGGCGATGGCGATTCATGGACTTTCAATCTGTGAAGGGTTTCGCTACCACGTTGACACGACGTTCAGTTAATGATAAATACACAGATTGTTTTTGGGAGTCAATATTTATTGTGGGTATTTTCTCTTTTCGTTCTAGTGGGGGACACTTTGATATTTTAGAGATTTTTAATATGTAGAAGAGCTAATAAAAAAAACTTCTATGAAACAAACTAACTAGTGAAGTGGTTAATTCTGCCATTTATTAATTTTTTTGTTTTGTTTTTTGGTACAGTTTTGTACATTTAGAAAATATTTGGGGATAATCTTGCATTTGGGTAGTAAATGTGTCAGTGACAGAGTAGTTTCAGTGTTATTGTTTATCATCTAGATTTTTTTCCACAATATATCGCACTTCAAAATGTGTTGTGACAGGCCTAATTCAACCCGCGTGTGGTGACTACTCAGAGCCAAAGGATTTATTAGAGGATTACTGAAACCAGCATGAATAAAGTGAAATACACATCCAGTATGTTTTTGATGAGGGAACAATGTTATAGCATGGATCAAAGCTAAACAAAAAGGCAACTTTGCATAATATGAGCCCTTGAAAGGTTTTGAAATAACATAATCTGCGTGAATACAAACAAAGCCAGTGACTGTCCATTTCTCCGACATCCTAAAGCACCACTGACTCTTCTGTTTAAACATCTCCACTGACAGACAACGCTCAATTGTTCCATAATTGATAAGATCTTGCGTATCTGGCAACACCAAAAAATGCACTTTACTACACTGCGCAGAGGAATAATGTGAATCAACGATATGCTGTTTTTTTAGCGTCAAGAATTGTAAGTCCCAACTGAAAACCACTAAATGCCACCGACACAACCCTAAAGAAGGATAACGCTTTCTAAATGTGTCATATTGTAAACAGATCAAACGCTGCAAATCATACAAAACACAATGAAATACTAAAATAACAAAAACAAGTTACTGTCTGTGGTGAGTCATAAACAGGTTAATGTTTAAGGGCCTGATGTAGGGAGTATTATAGTGGACTTACGGCGGGCACCAGCAGCTTCTTGACCTCCTCCACGGCTCTCCTCATCTTGATCTCGGCTCTGGTCTGGGTGTCCTCCACGCTGATGAGAACATGGAGGTCCTCGTTTAGGTGCTCCCAGTTGGGCTTGCCTCTGTTCTGCTCCTCCTGCGGGGACAGAGAGAGGAGGAGGTGAGTGGGGGGAAGGAGAGAACTAAAAATCAATCTACTGGCACTGTTTTTGTAATGTGTTACACTTAATGAATAGATTTTTTTTAGCTGTAATTATATTTTTTTTAAGTACTTTTTTTTTTTTTTTTCCTTGATTTGAGCACATTTTAATAGAGAAAAAAAACACAGACGGAGAGTGTTTTGTTTTATTATTAATGTTAAAACAAATCTTACTGCACTTGATTTTTTTTTATTTTCATTTTTTTTTTAGTTTTATACATTTTGTTCTATTGGTGACTTCCATTTTCTATTTTAATTTCAAGTTAAAATGGGCTGTTTTACCATTTATATTGTTCTTAACTTGTAAATACATTTTCTTTTTTCTTACCATCTGCACTTTCTATATTTAGAGCCAACATCACAAGTATGACTCTCTACTGTGAGTTCTCCCTTAAATTTAATACAAATAAATTGAATGAAAGACTGCAAATTTGGAGTTTTAAAATTTAAACAGGTCCAGGAGCATAAACACTTGGTGAAGGAGTGAAAGATTAACAACTGAACTACAAATGGAGATGGATCAGCACCACAAGCTTTGGTTAGCTGTTTCAAGTGAACTCTGAGCAGACCCACGTTTGAAATTCTAAAGCAAGACCCATACATTTATGTCAAGTTGTATTAAAGTTCACAAATGTACCTTTCACTTTTGTAAAAATAATGACAAATGTACTGACCTGTGTAAACCACAATATTGATCTAAAACAGCTTTTTTGAGCATTTTTTTTTTTTTTAGCTTTTGAGCATTTTTGGACCCAACATGAATGATCTGGAGTCAGATTTTTTTTTTTTTTTTTTTTGATGATCACAAGTAAGTACAGAGCTGTGGGTGGAGATAGGGGGTAGGTGAAACAAGAATTTTGTAAGCACTCAAGCCTCAAATGCAGGACAATACAGGATTACTCAAACATCCATGAAAGAATTGAAATATAAGATAATGACGAGGGAACACCTTATATTGCATTTAATACATCTTTTTTTCTCCAAAATGATTCAGCCCCAGTGTGTCGTATATGACTGTGTGTGTATTGTATATGTGTGTGTGCGCGTGGGCGGGTGTCGTATAGGTGTGTGTGTAAACAGCAGCGCCATGACAACGGCTCTGGAAGGCGCAGGGAGCAGGTGGGTGGCACTGGGCTGCCGCTCCGAGCTCTTGTGGCTGGAGGAATTTTGGGAAGCGTGTCAGGTGGGCCTCCTGCAGTGGCCCAGATGCATTGTGGGTAATTAGCCCCCCCCTCACAGCTCTACACACGAGCGGGGATGTGGGGAGGGGGACCTGTCGTCATTACACCAGTAGGGGGCAGGCTCAGGTCATGCTCTACACTCTCCTCATCTGCAAAGGTAAATTCTTTTGAAATAATAGATTCTTTCACCGTATTCACAGGTACATTTTTCACAAATAAACTAATATGATGTTCATTCTTTTAGGGCTGGGTGATATGGTGATTAAAAACTTGTGAGGGCAGCCTTTGTCATGGTCTAAATGAGCGACAGGTGGATTAATCACATCACAGTAAATATATGAGTGTAAAACATTAGGGTTAACCTTTTTAGGTTTCTTTCCTATAGAATCTGGAAACCCAAAGTGAGTAACCCATCCAGCCAGTACTAACCAATGCTCAAACTAGTATCAAAACTCAAGATTCATTTGAACGAGTATTGATACTGTAAAATAATGGGACAGAATTTGATTTTGTGAAATTCCTCAATCTTTATCAGAACTACTACATTGTGTTATATAAAGGAACTCTTGTTATTTAATGTTGAAAGTTTTCATTCTATTATCTGTCTATCTCTATCTATCCTTCTATCCCCATCTATCTCTACATCTATATCTCTATATCTCTATATCTATGTATATCTATCCAGCTCTATATCCCCTATCTCTATATCTCTATCTCCATCTCTATATCTCTATCTCTATCTCTATATCTCTATCTCCATCTCTATCTCTATATCTCTATCTCCATCTCTATATCTCTATCTCTATCTCTATATCTCTATCTCCATCTACCTCTCTATATATAATTTATCAATATCAGCATCCTCTCCAGAATTGAAATGAAGTTTGACATTATGGCATCGTACATCGCGGTTTCTTCTGGACTTGTCAGATTTACATGCAAACCATCCCACAGACTGTATGTTATGATTGCATTGGCGTTCCATACGAGCAGCACTCGTCTTAAATTAAAAAAAAAAAACGTCCCTCCTCGCTTCGCCTGAGAGGAAGTACAGTCCTCTTTCAGACCGCGGGCTTTCATGGCTGTGCAGCGACACGCGATACCGCACAGGAGCGCTTTTAAGAGTCCTCCTCGCTGCGTTTACCGTCACCGCGGCGACCACATGAAGCTACCCCTCATTCCGCAAATATACAAGCGCTATTTTCCATTTATCTGCCCGGTGGAGTCAGCTGTTAACAGATGTCCTCCATAAAGCGCCGCGGCTCCGATTACCCCGCGCCTATTCAGGGTTTCAAAAGGACGCTCCATAAAAGAGTTTGAAGAGACGTGATGTATTGACAGTTGGGTCTGAATGGTGCGCTTTGCTTTGCAGGTTCAAATAGTGCTACAGTTGGCAGAGATACAGAGGCTGCGGCGTTTCCGAGGGGGACAATGACTGGCAGGATGGACCGGTGGCCGTGCCAGGATTGTCCCCGTTCATCCAGGAGAGAGGAACGGAGAGAGAAACGGAAACAGGTTTATTTCAAATCAAGAGACAGTTCAAAGTAGGGCTGTAGTCGGCTAAAGGCATTCGTGGTGGACTAAAGACATAAAAGCAAAAGCTCATGCAAAAACTACTATTCATGCAGAAAAAAAGTACTGGGAAACAATGTATTTCTATAAAGACAGATTGCATTTGCGAGTTTAATCCTTTCTGCTGTTGTCCCATAGACTGTATATATAAACGGACATAGCTTAACTGCTAGCCGCCACGCTCCAGATAGGAAGTGAGCATGGGCGCGCTTCCGGCTCCATCAACTCTGGCTCCAATTCACATTATACTGAAAAATTGCACAGAGAGTAACCCTGTATCCGATTTTTCCCATGTATTTGAGCAAAATTTGTCTTTCCCCAGTACAGATTCATTGTAAACAGCTCTTGAGATCCCCTGTATTGTCTGCATCTAATTAGCATGCTAACACGCACTTCCTGATTATTGGACAATAAAGCGCACTTCCTGATTAGCAGACAATAAAGCACTTTCTAAGTGTTGTTAGCTTTACTGTCATGGCAAAAGTCCTCTCTGGTCTCTGAAAAGTTGTGAAATGTGCTTATAAACTCATCGCGGTGAATAACTAGGATGTTCTGAATGCGTAAACTAAGTGAGGAATAACTTTGGACCACTGCAAACCGTTTAAAATGAACTAATTCTGTTTTGTCAGGAATAAACTGCAAAAAATACAAGCATGCCAAACGTTCTTATAACATACGATAACCATGAGAAAAGATCGTTATGAACAAGAAATGGAAGTCACTGTCCATTCGAAGACTTGGATTAGTGTGTTCACCCTGGTAACTGGTGCTGGAAACAGTGGAAGGCAACCACATAAGAACACAGGCACAGGCTAATTTTAGTCACAAGGTAGAACAATGCCTCACTGTGAAGCAAATTAAGAACAGAGCAAGTAGTCTGGAGAAGGTGGATGGACTTCAGAAAAGCTTATTTGGCATTGTAATAATAGTCTATTTTATATTGTAGTGCAAAAAGTCTAGACACACGCCCACTTTCAGTTTGACGAATTTAACCAGATCTTATCCTTGGTCATTCCTCTCTTGGATTAGTTCGTAGATAAAATGAGTTATCACATACAGTAGCTCAGTTGGTAGAGTGCTTGTCCACTGATCCAAAGGCTGGCGGTTCCTGCCCTCGACGTAAACATCATTGGTAGAGCAGTCAGATCCACTGACCCACAGGTTGGGTGTGTGCGTACACTGTATGAATGTGTGTGAATGGGTGAGTGGTTCCTTCATGTAAAGCGCTTTGAGTGTCTTGAAGGTGGAAAAGCGTAATATAAAGATGTGACCACTTACCAAGTAGACTGAAATATGAACTAATACAAGAGTCACATTTCAGAACATGTTTGTACAAATCTAAACTACACGGTTAGCTGTTTTTTTTATTTTTATATACAGAATTTTTTTATACAGAATAAAACAGGAGATTTTGTTGTTTGTGGAGGAAATGATGGCACAAAAATGGCAGCCTTTGTGATTTGCTAATTGCGTCTATTCAAACTGCAATTGTAATTAATTCTAAACTAAACTAAACTACTAAAGGACTACAACCCTATTGAGTATTGATGGGCGATATCGGTTCCAGTATCGACACTGGCCCATGTGTCATTCCCAGATTGTCCTCAGTGCATCAGGTTTGTCTTTTTTGACCCGTATGTTCAAATGGAAAAAGAAGATTGCTATATGACTGTAGCTTACACAAATGGCAACAAATTATTTATATTCCAGATAAATAAATGTTGCTATTATTTCTACGAAAGTGAAAAGTAAATTTGTGATTTTTACATCAACTTTGATACATTTCGGCCTTGCTATTGATTTTAAAAGCTAAAAATTTGCAAATATCGGTTACTGCCACAACAGCGGGCAAAAACCTGAATAAAGGTATCGGCACAAAAAAATCCCCGCTTTGAGTATTTATGCCTGTTATAAATATATAATGTTTTTCTTTGGTAATTGCTATGGCAACAGTGCTAATAATTCATCACTGTGAGACCCTTGAAACCTCATACAATATACCACTCCGCATATACTTCAACGTTCAATGTCCTATTATAACATGTTCCATTTTGCAGCTTAAAGAAATAAATCAGTACTGAATGAAGTGGACCGTTCAATGCAGCGCCAGCCCCGTTCAGAGGTCACTCCACAGAACAGGCAAAGGGACCTTGTATCAAAGAGGAGTTTTAGATCAATGTCGGAGGAGAAATTAGCCCAAATATAAGGCCATTACCCTGTGTGTGGTGGTCTTTGTGCAGGGCAGGCTGCTCTGAAACCTAAGGCCCCAGGTAGCCTCCGAATTACAGCCCGATCTGAAGAAAAATGATCCACGCTACAGTGAACGAGGGTACACAAGGTCAACCTCTGCTCTGTGCGGGGGAGCGACAGCAGGAGAGAGGAGGAAGAGGAGAGAGGGGTGAAGGTATGGGTGGGAGGCAGGGGGCGCTATAGGACAGAGGTGAGGAGGAAAGGGGGGCGCGATGGGGAGGACCGGAGACGAGGGGCGCTACAGTACGGAGGAGTATTAACAGGCACTTTGATGACTCTGTCTGACACCAACCTTGATGAGCTACACGCATTTTTTATTTGCCGTTTGATCTGGATGAATAAAAATGTACTTTTTGAGTTCACATAAATTGTTGGGGATCATAGCTGCACAATATATTGCAAAAGAAGCGAAATTTGAGCTGGCACACCAAAGGGTACACGGAAAGACACCTTAACAAATCGCCACAGCTGCAGTTCTTCAGATACAAGAATGTCCTCTGCAAAGAACAACATTTTTTTGGCTTGTTATAGAAAATTCTTGTTGCACCTGGAGTTTAGACCTCTGTGAAATACATGGGATTCTCGTATTACTTCATCAGTTGGTCACATTGGTCACATTTTCATATAGCGCTTTTCCACCTTCAAGGCGCTCAAACACTTTGCATCAAGGAACCACTCACCCATTCGCACACACATTCATACACCAGTGTACGCAGACACCGGGGGCGAGGGTTGGGTCGTAAGTGTCTTGCCCAAGGACTCAACGACAGCATTCATCTGTGGGAGCTGGAATCGCACTGAGCGCTCAGCCGATGTTTATGTTGAGAGTGGGATTCGAAGCGCCAGCCTTCGGATCAGTGCACAAACGCTCCACCAACTTAGCTTTTTTCATGCAGAACTGTTGATTCAAAGCGTACGGCCAGATAAATCTATTTGTCTGGCCGTATTTGTCTAAATCTGTAGGTAGCAGGCCTTACATCTCCTTCCTGATAGTCCCTGCGGCTCCTGTGACCTTTGACCTCAAGCGCCAGGGTCAATGGCAGTTGAATGTGTGCCTGTGGGCCGACAGGTGCAGGGGGAGTTTTGCCACGACGGTAAAGCTAACAACAGCTAGCACAATACAAACAGCTCGGACAATAAAACCCTTTACAATCAGATGCAGACAGGACACAGCAGACTTATTTTTACCTTAAGAGCTGCTTATTTAATCTGTCTGTACTGGTGCAAGACTAATTTGCAAATACATGATAGCACATGCCAGAGGAGGACAGAAATAGCCTGCGACTTCTTTCTTCTATCCAGCAGCTGACTGACAAAGAGCGTGTGGGGTGAGGGTCAGTCCGGGACACGTGCGAATCCAGGGGGCGCTCCGGAGCTCACACTTGACAGCGTAAAAGGTCACTACTTTCAAACTTCGAATCGGTAGAAGAATACACAATATACCAGCGCCGCGGAGCAAACGTTGCAGTGGGGAATTGTTGAGGTGGTCAAAAGGTCTGCGGTAGGACAATTAATCAATATGGAGTCGAAATTTCATCTTGAATGGTTGTAATTAGCAAGTTGCAAAAGGCAGTGGAGTTATTTGCAGAGAACTAAGTGTCCCTGTGTCTTCATAGGCTCTTATTCTGTGTTAAAGCAGTTAACCCTGTAGTTTAGACCAGTACAAACATGTTCTGAAATATCTCTGTGTGTCAGATGCCCTCCCAGTGTCTCCATGAGGTTTCATCCTGTGTAAAAGTTTAGACCTCTACAAACACATTCTGAAATGCATGGGATTATTGGATTAGATTAGTTCATAATAATTCATAATTCAGTTTTCTCTGAAATGTTAAGATCCTGGGCGAGCTCTCAAACAGAATTGTAGATTCAAAGTGTACGGCCCGGCAAACGTATAAAGTAAAATTTGATAGCCAGAATTTTGGCACTTCTCATATAGCAGGCCTTACATCTCCTTCCTGATGGTCCCTATGACTTCTGCGACCTTTGACCTCCAGTGCATGGGCCGACAGGTGCGGGGGGGGTGGAAAGGGGTGGAACACGTGAAGGAGTCATGTGGGCCGACCAAAGGCTAAAATTCTCCAACTATTTAAATTTTAGTGACGTGGAACACATTTTGAGTGAATAGGTGCACTTCTCATAAGCCAATATACTATGAAGTAATAATTTTAAACTACAGGGTTGAACGGATATGGAATAGCATTTTGCAAACTCTGGGATTACCATTTCTCATCTTCAAACTTAAAATAATATCTGCATAACGGAAAATATACGATGCCTCTGTTTACAATGAGGCATTTAGGCGCTGGAGCTCCCTCTGCTGTCAGCAACGGGAATGAACAACGAATGAGAAGGAGAGTTTGATCTGTGGCGCAACAAAACTGGCAAAATGTTAACAGAGACAACTCTGGATTGATGAAAGTGTGAATGAAGCAAAAAATACAACTAGAGGCATGTTTTTGATGAAGGGACAACACGTTTAAAAGCTCAAAGAGTCATGTTAGCATAATATGTGTGCTTTAAATAATTACAGTCTTGCGATTTGCCGATTGCGACCATTCAAATCGCATTGTTAATTCCATTGTGATTTATCTTGTGGCTGCAGTAAACTTTGAACACAACACGTATTGCCATTGTGTGAGGTAGGACTGCTGACTTGATGGAGCGAGTCTCATTTCCAAATGTGTGTTGCGATTGCATGAACCAACCCAGTGTAAGATGTATTGATTTTCCAATAGCACTTAATGAGCAAACGGGGAGGGACAATGCACTTTATGGTTGGCACAAGGTGAAGATTTAAAAGCCAAACCTATTCCGTCAGCAAAAGCATTTATCAAAACAATTGTATTAGCTATGGAGCCATTTACAAATGGTGGAGGACAGTGGGGTGACACATGCAACCAGTGTTTTCACGATACTAAAATTTCAAACAAGATTTCGATACTAAGGAATAGCAGTTTTTTTTTTACCACAAACCTATAAGAGAGCTGTGTAGTCATGTTTTGTTCAGCCATCTCTTTGCATTTAAGTGTTAATATAAAGCTTTGTGTGTATTCTCTAGGCAGCAGATTGACCAAAACAAAATATCGGCCTATGTTGGAGATTTAAGGCCGATAGCAGATACGCTAAAAAGTCCAAATATCGACCTGATCGGTCCATCTCTTGTATCGAATAGTATCTGTTTTTTAATTCTTTTGACAATCCTATATGCAACAGCTGTCTGCTGCGGCATCTCTTCATCGGCCTCAAATAGAATGAGTGTTTACAATGTGTTTACTCGGCTCCCTCTCTCCACGCGGCACACGGGTCGATTGAAAATACTTGTTATTTAATTACGTTTGCACCTGTTGTTGATTTGCATTTAGCATTAATGCAGCCTCAGTACCGCGGAGACCGGGAGCTGCCACGTTCGATGAAGCTCGGGAGAAAGTAGTTCCTTTGTTCCCAAAACGTAAGACAATTACTGTGAAGAAAACACGCCGGTTCAGTCCCAGCGGGCAGGATCTGACGCCAGAGCTGGTGTGTGCAGTACTAGGAGGACAAGGTACCAGAGGAGGACAAGGTAGTGTGGCGGTGTTCTGCTTCAAGTGTTCTCCAAGGACCAGGAACAGTCTGTCTGGCATGAACGAATCAAAAGAGACACGTTACAATAGCACAAGAGAATACTTATGTGCTGGTAGAAGTTCAAGATTCGGCCAACAAGGGGTCTTCAAAAAGAGCTTGTCATCCCATATTAAAGAGAGAGTATTGTGCAAAATCAACGCTTTGGAGCTTTCTACCATGTTGTAACGTTCCCTCATCAGAAATGTCTGAAGAGGTTTTATATGTCATCCATGCATTCTTTGAGTATTTCTGCGCTCTCTCGAGGGCGTCATCCATGCTCACGCGTGATAATTCACCATCAATATACAAAAGCATGACACAAAACATTACAGTACAGCTTTACAAACGTGACGCAATGTGCAGTAGTTCCGTGAGAGGAACGTGCCAATTGTAATGTGATAGCACTGTGAAGGGGGAGTGACTTGTGACTCAGTGCGTCAAAAATTAAAGTTAAACTAATAAAACATGTTAATACCTGGTTATCGACAAATTTTCAAAACAATAAAAGGTAACATGGAGATCTAAATATGTATGTGTTAGTATTTAATACCCCATAGAAGTCTAATACCCCTCTTTAAAGATGACATATTGTGTTTTTGTCTGGTCCAGTTATAATGTATGACCCTTATGAGTCATTATTGTACATTTTATTGATGTAAAACAACTTAATAAAATAAACATGTCCGCTGACTTCAGGTGGTGCAGATTCCCACCAAAGACCACGCTGTCAGGCCAACTATGGATAGATACAGATCACTCTAGCGAGCAGTAATAGTGGTACAATACGGTGTACTTCTACATGAGTATTATTATTTTGAAGTAATGGTACACTTACTGTGTCCAATTTTTGGCTACTCTACCCACCTGTAAATGTGCACATATAGTATATGAAGAAAATAAAATAAATAAATAAACTTGTCACCAAAGCACATCTCCGACATGTTGGTGCCATATGAACCATCTCACACTCAGACCAGGACCACAGGGACCAGCCTCCTGCTGGTGCCCAGAGTCAGGACTAAACATGGGGAATCAGCATTTGAGTTTTCTGCAGCTAAAAGCTGGAACAGTCTTCCTGAAAATGTGAGACAGGCCTCTACTTTGTTTAAATCCAGGCTCAAAACGGTTCCGTTTAGCTGTGCATATGACTGAAAGGTTTTCATTCTGCACTTTTCTCCTTTAATGTTAATTTCATGATGATTATTTATGTTTTGATTTGTTTGTATTGTGAGTTTAATGTTTTTCTTATTCTGTAAAGCACTTTGAATTACTTTGTGTGCGAATTGTGCTGTATAAATAAACTTGCTTTGCCAACATGTAGTGTATAAAATAAATAATAGATAAATAAAAAAGTAAATAAATAAGATAAAATTGTCATATGTGTTTGTACACCTCTGAAATAGTTACAAAAGCAGGCACCATGCAATATAGCCTCACTCTCCTTTCTCTCCCTCGCCTCTTCTTCTCGCTCACCCTCTCCCTCACTCCTGTCTTCACTCCATTCCCTCTCCCTCTGGATGGTGCGTGAGCGGAGTCTGTCCCGGTGAGCTCCACTGAGCCGGTCCCCGTCAGCCAGCCGGGCCCAGGAGACAGGAGCAGAGCTGAATTATTGAGAGCAGAAAAACACTGCCTCTAATGGCTCCTGAATAAACAGGCCGACTGCGGCGGGGCATCAGGCTGAAACAGAGCTCAGGAGGCAGGCGTTGTGGGCAGGGACCAGGGAGTGAGTGAGCTGTGCGGAGGGGGGCGCGGGAGGGGAAACAGCACTGACAAAGCACAAGAGGACAATAGTGAAATAGTTGAAATAGTAGCCTACACTATCCATCCACAAATTTAAAGAGGGGGTATTACACTTCTATGGGGTATTCACTGCTAACACATAACCTTTAGATCACCGTGTTACCTTTTATT
>KN483315.1:15326-29857 GCA_000787095.1 Periophthalmodon schlosseri | reverse complement strand
TAGTTCTGGTCTAGTTCTGGTCTAGTCCTGGTTTAATCCTGGTTTAGTCCTGGTTTAGTCCTGGTTTAGTCCTGGTTTAGTCCTGGTTTAGTCCTGGTTTAGTCCTGGTTTAGTCCTCCCATATTATTTTGTATACTTAAACATGTTCTATACTTTCTATGTAGATTAGGTTTTGTCGTGTTCTAGTCCTGGTTTAGTCCTGGTTTAGTTCTGGTCTAGTCCTAGTTTAATCCTGGCCTATATCTGGTTTAGTCCTGGTTTAGTCCTGGTTTAGTTCCCCCATACTCTTTAGTATACTTATATTAGATATAAGTTACATATATAAGTGCATATTCTGTACTTATGTGGCTATTACATGTATCACTAACTGAATAAACTAGTTAATTACATGTTTATTTCTCATTTTGAAAAGGCTTACATAACTCTGAATCAGTTAAATCTGACTTTCAAACTTGGGCCATGATCTAAAATAAACTAAAACAGATTTTCGCATTACGCAATTTCACTTCTGTATGTCAATGAAAGCTAACTGTAAAACACTTCAGTTTGGCATAACGCAAACCAAAACCAAAACTAGGATGAGCAGCTCTTTGTAAATTGTAATTAGCTTCATTTAGCGCATTATAAAGGTGTTAGCCTTAGCGCCTTTTGTCACAGCTAAACTCCACAGAACACAACCCCATGATGAAATATTCAGTCTTTTCACTCAGTGCTATTCTCAAACAAATGTATTTATTTATATTCCCACTGCAGCTGCTTCCCAGGGACAAAAAGGGACAAAACAAAAACCACATTTACAGATAATACTGAGAAGAGCTGTTTCTATTGCTGTGTTTCATTGAACAGCACAACTTTCAGTCCTGTTTATATCAGTTAATTAGATTTAGAATTAGGTAATATTTGTCGAGCTACTTTTTAACAGTTGAATTCAAAATCTTGCAAAACGTTTTGGAAATGTGTTTCTTGTGCATTCCTTTGTTATTTTATTAAGAAGTAAGTGTAGGGTAGAGAGGGTAGAATAGGGTGAGACGGGGCGACAGTAGCTCAGTTGGGCACAGAGACTGTATAAAGAAGTGGACTAAGTGAGTGTGACGTCACCCACAGCGTTCGGCTCCAGTCAAATGAAGCTCATCGAGGCTAGAGCAGTTATAGGGGCCAATTTGGAGCCGATTTCTATATTTGGAATTCCGACCACAAGTATCATAGCAACCAAAGATCGTTAATACGAACATTTAAGACCAAAATGACGAGTCTGACAGCATCAGTTTCAAAGAGAGGGGACACAGTTTTTACACAGAAAGTGAATTGGAGCCAGAGACGATGAAGCCGGAAGTGCGCCCATGATCACTTCCTGTTTGGAACCCGGCGGCTAACAGGTTAGCTATGTCCATTTATATATACAGTCTATGGTTGGTAGAGAGTTTGTCCACTGATCCACAGGTTGGCGGTGCGATTCCAGCTCACACACACGAATGCTGTCGTTGTGTCCATGGGCAAGACACTTAACCCACCTCGCCCCCCGTGTCTGTGTACACTGGTGTGTGAATGTGTGTGTGAATGGGTGAGTGGTTCCTTGATGTAAAGCGCTTTGAGCCTTGAAGGTGAAAAAGTGCTATATAAAAATGTGACTGTTTAGGGGTTAAGTTAAATTCTAGTTATTAATGTGCAGGTTTTGTTGTGTGGTTTGGTAACTATTCCATTATAACAAGTTTTTGCAAATATAAATGATCTGGTTCAATTTGATATATGTATTATTTTTAAACGATAAGAATGTTGGCTTAAATCACCGTCTGAAAGTTTGAAATGTAAAAAAAATAGTAGGGTTTCAGCTAAATTACAGTTATGAATCTGCAGCTTTCATTGCGTGCTAACTGTGTGCTTTTAGCTAATACTAATGACCCAGTTTAGCTTGTATGCTAATTAACCTTTGGAATATTTCTCATTTATTTCAGCTGGAATACTGGCTCCAAACCCATTCAAAAATTGAAATGATAATAAAATACTGCAATATTCATAATTTATACATAATTTTAAACCTAAAATCCTTGTGTGTATAATAAACACAGCTTCAGACTTTCTAATCTCTCCATTGCTACAGTAACAGAGTACATTTTTCTCCGAGCTAAACCCGTTTTAATCGCACAAAAGCGTGACACTGTTTGTTGCCGTTTGAGTTTTCCGAGAGGACGTTCATTGTTTATGCTAATCCCAAAAAGACACAGAGCACTCCTGAAAAGAGAGCATCGTTCTCCACACGGGGCAGTGCAGCCTGGGACAGCACAAGTCTGGATCTGAATGTTAATGCTAATGCAAACGTTTTCTTAATCAATATATGACTGAAACATAGCATCCTAAGGCACGTTCACATTTGTCCTGGTTTGGTCCCAGTTTGAGTCTTTGAGTCCTGATACAGACTTGGTTTGGTTCTGTTCTAGTCCTGGTTTAGTTCTGGTTTAGTCATAGTTTGCCACTGGTTTAATTCTGGTTTAGTCCTGGTTTAGTCCTGGTTTAGTCCTTGTCTAGTCCTTGTCTAGTCCTGGTTAAGTCCTTGTCTAGTCCTGGTTTAGTCCTGATCTAGTCCCAGTCTACTCCTGGTTAACTCCTGGTTTAGTTCAGTTCAAGTCTGGTCTAGTCCTGGTTTAGTTATAGTCCTGGTTTAGTCCTGGGCTAGTCCCAGTCTACTCCTGGTTAAATCCTGGTTTAGTTCTACTCCTGGCTTAGTCTTGGTCTAGTTCTGGTTTACTCCTGGTCTAGTCCTAGTTCTGGCTTAGTCTTGGTCTAGTCTGGTTTAGTTTCTACTCCTGGCTTAATCTTGGTCTAGTTCTGGTTTAGTCCTGGTCTAGTCCTAGTTCTGGCTTAGTCTTGGTCTAGTCCTGGTTTAGTTCTAGTCCTGTCTTAGTCTTGGTCTAGTCTTGTTTTAGTTCCAGGTTTAGTCCCAGGTTTAATGTGGTGGCTTAGTCTTGGTCTAGTTCCTGGTTTAGTCCTGCCCTGGCTTAGTCTTGGTCTAGTCCTGGTTTAGTTCTGGTCCTGTCTTAGTCTTGGTCTAGTCCTGGTTTAGTTCTAGTCCTGTCTTAGTCTTGGTCTAGTCTTGTTTTAGTTCCAGGTTTAGTCCCAGGTTTAATGTGGTGATGCAAATGTGAACGCACCCAGAGTTTTTCCAAAAAGTCACATTAAAACAGTGTCATTTATTGATATGGCAAAGGGTTAATTATCTATGTTTATATTATTTATAAGGTATTTTAATATTAAATTGTATCATAATCAACATAAACACACAGACATGGCTGCCCTAAACTCCACTGTTACATGCAGAAAACAACACTTTCTGTGAAGGAGTGCTCGTCACAACTGTGCATGTAATACCATCACGTGACCACAGAGGGCACTGTTACACCACCATTACAAAAGTGAAGAGGAGGAAGAGGTACAGTAATTATGTGAAACAGAAACAGAGAGAGAGATAAGGAGGAGGAGGAAGAGTTTGAATTATAAAAACAGTAGAATATAGACCAAACGACAGTGAGGTGAGGGGAGGGGCTTTTCGTGACTGTGATGATGACGATGATGGCACCAGTGAGGAAGCACTAAATCAAAACACCCAAAACAGAAGCGGTTTGCGGGTTTGCAGGGAACGGGCAAAGCAGGACACCAGGTATAAAGGACCAGCGACAGACAAAGTACCTCCAGCCGACAAAACACATACATTTAAAAACATGACTGAAACAACGGTGTCACAGGAGCAGAGGTGAAACACACAACAGGCTCATTCTGGGTTTATTATTATTATATTAAGTGTTTTAAATGTATTTTTAAAGTCTGTTGTTCAAGGACCTGTACCTGATCAGTTTATTTGAGCAAAATGTGTCTCGCCCGAGTGCAGATATTTTGTATAAGCATAATAATCATCAGTGGTGGAAGAAATACTTAAATAAAAGTACAGATACTGGAGCAAAAAGTAAAAGTATCACATGAAAAAATCAACTTAAGTAAAAGTATTAAAGTACCTGTTTAAAAATGTACTTAAAGAGTAAAAAGTAAAAGTATTTCGTGCAGATTTTGAGTCTTATAAAGCTTCAAATTTAGTGATTTTGATAAAGATTTGAGCTGAATTTTGTTCAACAGAAACAATTGAATTGATCGTTTTTTTCTATCTGTTTTTATTTGTATATTTTTGTTTTGCTCAAATTATGAACGTGTTAAAAATAAACCCTCAGACTTTTCAGGTCTCAAACGATAATAAAAAATACTTTTACTTGTGTTCCAACCACTGCTGATAACCAGGAAGTGTGCGTTAGCATGCTAGTTGTTGTTAACGTTACAGTTAAGGCACTGGGGCAACCTGTGAGGAGCAGCGGGTGACCGGGGACCAGCTCCAGATCTTCAGCTGGACTTTTGCTAAATTTGTCTATGAAGAAAACACCAGAAGAGGGCGCTATGACTGCATCTACTGGAGCGCTGATGAGTGAAGCAGTTTCTGTCAAGCTAGACCACGGTCAGATTTGGTTTAGTCCATATTTAGTAAGTGGTTTAGTCCAAGTTTAGGGTCAGTCCTGGTTTAGTCCATATTTAGTAAGTGGTTTAGTCCAAGTTTAGGGTCAGTCCTGTTTAGTCCATATTTAGTAAGTAGTTTAGTCCTAGTTTAAGGCTAGTCCTGGTTTAGTCCACATTTAGTAAGTGGTTTAGTCCAAGTTTAGGGTCAGTCCTGTTTAGTCCATATTTAGTAAGTAGTTTAGTCCTAGTTTAAGGCTAGTCCTGGTTTAGTCCACATTTTGTAAGTGGTTTAGTCCTAGTTCAGGGTCATTCCTGGTTTATTTCCGGGTATCTAAACTATTACATAAGGTACAATACGGTAAGATCACAAAAGCCTTATTCTTTATTACATCTTTGAAAATCAGTTGCCAAAAATAGTAAAGCAAAAATAGAGCTTTTGATCAGTTTAACTTTGAATTATATTTTGAGCCATGCGATGTTGTGTTATTATCTTAACTTTTCACCTCTGCACACAGAACCACACAGACTACTTCCTGTATCGCATCCACTCTCTCAGAACATATAAAAACATCGAAAATCTCAACAACCCCACCTCACCGAACACCACCACACCACCACCACCACCACACATATATACACTGTGGACATGCTGCAGCGGACAACAACAACGAGGAGCCAGCAACCACGACAAGAAGCCAAAGTTTGGGGTCCATTTATGCGGCTGGGGTGAGGAGGAGGATGGGGGGGGAGGTTGGGTGTGGAGGGGTGGTGGTGGAAGAGGGGCACATATGAGGGGGGAGGCGGATGTTACCGTCGGAGCGTACCATTGGCCTTACCACAGGGGGGTGGGAGGAGGAAGAGTGGGACGAATCAGCTGGCTTTAAGGAAAGGCAACACAGATCAGCACCAGCACAGACTGTGGTTTGAAAGTGTGTGTGTGTGTGTGTGTGTGTGTGTGTGTGTGCGTGTGTGTGTGTGTGCGTGCGTGTATGTTTGTGTGTCATATTGGATTAGTTAGACGTCTAAGTTTATAATTTGTTTATTCAATTTTTAAACAAATTTAAACAAAGATTGGAAAAAGTCAGTGATTTGAATGTCAATATCGTGTTTATGTTTCATTAAACTTGAACACACAGACTGGCTACTCGACCCACCTCTCGGCCTACTGGGAAATATGGACTAAAAATAAAGATTTGAATTATTTTTTTTAGATGATATACTTTATTTTGCACCCACTGAAACAACAAATTTTCTTTTTAAATATCTTATTAACAACTGAATTCAAAATATTCAAAAAAGATGTTCCAATTGTGTCTAATTTGGTTATTTTAAAGGTTTATTTCATAACTTGTCTGGTAGAGTGTACGCCATGTTATTACTTTGCTTAGAATGTTCTGCAGTATGGCATTACACATATCTATCTATCTACAAATTACAGATATCAGATCTGTGGAGAGGCGATGCCACTCACACTTACTATTTTTTTTTTTCCAAGGGAGTTTTGAGCAGTAAAAACACCTGTAAACGCACATATTAGCTTGTTTAATGCCATACTGTGGAACATTCAAGCAGAGCAATAACATGTTGATGGAGACGAGCAGAACATTTCCGCAGTTTGCCTTTAATTTATAGATTTTTTTTAAACAGAGGTATGATTTTAAAAGCGTTTGTACGGATATTGTTTAGAATAGTAATAATATACAGGGCTGGTTTAATCTGCAGTAATTACATTGGCTTTTTATTTATCGAAACAACTATTTATACTTTTTACTCCAACTTTAGTTAAAATTGTATGTATCTGAGTTATAGTATTTTGAAGTGACGACACTCCTCCTATTTTTAGCATCTCCACACACCTTTGGGATCTGTGGGTCTTGCAAAGGTGAGTATAATTTCAGAGCGGGAGAGACTGAATGAAACCACTGAGAGACGGAACCATGTTAGAAGTGAAGGAGAGTGGCAGATTTGTTTTGCCTAAAGGGACAAAATAATGAGTGATGTCTATGGCGTCCGCAGAGGTGAGAGAGGACAGCTGTGTGTGTGTGATTCATACTTTAAGACACTGTGAGCACAGGACTACACGATATAACACTGCAAGAAGGACCATTTAAAGGGCCCATATTACGCTATTCTCTGATCTGTTCTAATGTTGTTTCCTCATCACAAACAGACCTGGAGTTGTGTTTTGTTTCATTCACACATGTTTAACACACAAACCCTGCAGATTTAGGCTGAGTTCATCTCTCAAACAGAAAACACTCTGTTCCACCTTGTGATGTCATTAAGTGGTAATACAAGAAGTGCCCCGCTGTGTTTTTAAACTCCAGACACCTTCATTAAAATCATTTGGATCATTTCAGTTCTGGAATTGCCAATCTCTACTGAACTAAAGGTAAAAGGAGCTATTAACTTGAAAACTACCACTACATGACATCACAAGGTGGAACAGAGCATTTTGACCTTTGGAGATGTAGACAGACTAATAATAAAGTGTTACTCAAACATGTGAATGAAACAAAACACAACTCCAGGTGTGTTTTTGAGGAGGTAACAGCATTAAAACAGAGATTAGAAAATAGTGTAATATGGGCCCTTTAATACGTTACAATACTTAAAGCTGAACTAAGTAACTTTTCTGGTTGAAGTGTCCATCACCTGCTTGTCTCTATGGAGATGCTAGCGCTTTGCCGGGAATGTTCCTCTGTATGGCATTAAACTTGGCTATGTCTTCATGAAGACAAGCAGGTGACGTCACCAGGTTACCAAGCCAAGTTACAGGTCAGATCTATGGAGAGGTGACACCACTCATAGTAAGAACGCATATTTTTCAAGTCCATTTTCATCTCATTTCTTTGAAGGAATAGCATCAGGATTACATCTTAATAAACGTTCATTATGAATTAAGTGTAATTAATGTTTAGTTACTTATATCGTGTAGTCCTAGTTTTGAGTTTACTGTGTGTTTTGCGTCGCTGCTCGCTATCTGCTCATCTTTTCCAGCTTAAGCTTAATTTACTCAGAACATCTCTGGATTTAAGATGTTTTTTTTGTAAATCTAAGCTATGTAGATGAACGAGATAACAGAACAGCGCCACATGCTGGTCGTTACTGGTACTGCGGCGAAGGCGTAAGAGTGATTGAATCTTTTGTGTTACTGCCAGCTATCTGCTCATCTTTTTCAGCTTAAGCTTTACTTACGCAAAACATCTCTGGACTTTAAGCTATCAACAAGACTAGCTAAAGATGTTTTTTGTAAATCCAAGCTATGTAGATGAACAAGATAACAGAGCAGCGCCACGTGCTGGTCGTTACTGGTACTGTGGCGATGGCGTAAGAGTGATAGATTTACTAGTAACTGAATCTGTTCACTCTGCGTTGCCATAGACCCTGTTAAAATGCTTCTGGTACAATTTGACAGCTCGTTACCTCCAGTCGTAGACGAAGACGCTAAAGTAGTCATGTGATAGCGCTATTTAAGATTGAATAGAAATGATTAGAATACAGAAGGATTTAACAGGGCTATTCACAATCGCTCTGGCGACAATAACATGGAATAAACATAATAAATCGTCTTATTGATATGCTAATTTTGAGATAACAGTGTAGCCGTGTAGCTGGTATTGAAAACATGTTAGAGAAAAGTCAATGGACAAGGACAAAACAAAACCGATGAAGGACACATAGAAAGTACAGTTAGGAAGAAAGGAAGGAGGTAGGAAACGAAGGAAGGAGGTAGGAAATGAAGCGAAAAGGTGACTAAAATAAACTTTATAATGGTTTACAGATTTTTTTTTTTAAGTTATCAGTAGTTTAAAGTATATATTAGTATATTGTTAAGTTATTACAGGTATTTATATTGGCAAAATGTCAGTTTTAAGTTTGGTTACGTTACACAACCAGTCAAAACTTTGGACACGCCTTCTCATTCAATGTGTTTTTTTTTTCTTTATTTTGACTACTTTCTACATTTTATATACACACAGAAGACATCAAAAATATAAAGTAAGATATATGGAATTATGTAGTAAAGAAAAAAAGTTAAATAGCATTTTTTTTTCATATTTCATATTCAAATCCTCAGAGTATCCACCCTTTGCTTTGTCGAAACATATTTAGTAAAGTTATTTCACTTTTTGTGTTTACTATATAATTCCATATATCTTACTTCATATATTTGATGTCTTCTGTGTGTAAATAAAATGTAGAAAGGAGTGAAAATAAAGAAAAAAAAACACTGAATGAATGAGAGTGCGTGTCCAAAGTTTCGACTGGCAGTCTAGGTTAGCTTTGTTATTACTAAAGGTTAACTTGGGGTTTTAAAAATAGTTAAAATGTTTATTACTAATTAGGTCCTATCCCATTACATCTTGTTAATGTGAAACTGAAGTGCAGTGAGATATACTGTTGTAATGCATACATTATAAACAAGTCCATTTCCAACAAAGTCTCCAAGCAAAATCTGAAGGAGTCTGTAGATAACATGGGTTCATCAAAACTAGAATTAGCACTGGAAAGTACATTTTAAAGTACTGTTTCGAGTAGTAGTAGTAGCAGTAGTGGTAGTATTATAATAATTTCGATATACTTTGAGACCCATGTTACCCAGCTTGCATTTCTGGTAGGCAAGCAGCACCGCACACCAAAGAATACAGAGGAGAGAAACATTCATAACCAAAATATATATAAAAAAATAACATTTGAGATCGGAGAAAGAGGAGGAAGAGGAGGAGGAAGAGGAGGAAGAGGAAGAGAGAAGAGGCATTCCCGAGATGCAGTCCATACTGGCATCGTTCGCATGACATCGCTCACAGCAAAACTAATTCTACTGAGTCTACAACTACTTCATTCAAAAATAAATAAATGAAATCATATTAAGATAAAGCCAAAAGAGAACAAAATGGCCGCATGTCTTATTTACACTACACTTCACACACTGTACCAACCTCATTAAGAACAACGCACAGTGAAAGAACCTGTAATATCTGTAATTAGATTGTGCTTAAAAGGTACACTACGGAACTTTTCTTGTGGAGGATCTGGCACCTGCTTATCGCCATGGACATGTAATTACTTTGCCCGGAATGTTCCACAGTATGGTATTAAACGTATCTATCTTCGTCATAGGCTGTACATATATATGGACATAGCCGCCGCGTTCCAAATAGGAAGTGATCATGGGCTGCGCTTTTGGTTCCATCGACTCTGGCTCCAATTAACTTTCTATTGAAAAACAGTGGCCCCTCTCTCTGTAACTGCTGCTGTCAGACTCGTCATTTTGGTCTTAAAATGTTCGTATTAACCCGCTCTACATGATCCTGGTGTTTTTATTTCACTATTGTGCCCGTAACTCAAGATATGAACTTTAATAACAGACAAATCAGGCACCTTCGTTCTCCAAATTGGCCCCTATAACTGCTCTAGCCTCGATCAGCTTCATTTGACTGGAGCCGAACGCTGTGGGTGACGTCACACTCACTTACAGTCTATGATCGGCACTGAGACAAGAACGGTGCAAGGTTAAGTTACAGGTCAGATCTGTGTAGAGGTGACCCTTGTAACTGTATGAATCAAGATATTTTTGAGCAATAAAAAAGACATGTAGTGATTTTAATGCCATTCTGTGGAACATTCAAGACAAAGAAATAACATCCCCCCACCCCACCTGAAAAGTTACACAGTACACCTTTAGCTACAATATAAGACACAATCCGTCTTCTTACAGTGTTGTGCCTTTATCGAGGTAGGCACAATGAATCAAGTGTAGTTAAAATAATGCGTCACCAAAGTGTACACCATTTATATCTAATCTACGTAATAATACAGAACCAACAACATTTTAAGATATATAGACCTGAATATCAGCTACAGGCAAAGTAAAAACACATAAGCCGCCATTTTTCAAGACGCAAAGCACAAAGACGTTTCGTTGGCAACTGCTAGCATTGCCACTTCTCTAATTGCAAAGATCGATATGTCATTCAAACAGGAAGCGGTCGCAGGCTAAAATAAGACTACTGACGACTTCAATCACAAAATATAAGGACATTCAACCTATTAAACAAGAGGAAAAAGGGTCCCTTGGGTGCTGGATGGTCACCCAAATTAGAAAGATCAGAAAACAGACTTGGGGCATGCCTATTGGTTAGAGAGTCATTCTGCAAACCAATCAAAACAATCAACCAAATCAATCAAAACGAATTAAAGGCAAACTTCAAACCAAAATGCTGTTGTATAGATGAGCTAAAGGTGCTTATCTATGGCCTGGGACTTTAAGAGAGAGGAGAACAACACTCATGGAGTTTTTATGTTTGTATAGAGCCTGCAGTATCGAATATTAAGTTGGCAAAATTGGATTGGTTGTCTGTGTATGAGCTGAACAGAAGATTGGGGTCCTGAGCTGCTCTCACTACAGTGTTGGTACATTCGCTTATGGAGCAGCTAAAGCAAGCAAATCTCCTCATTTCCACTTCTTCCTACACAACTTCTGGTTTTACAGTTTAAATGTACAACGCCATGTGCCTGTTTGTTTGTCTAAGGCTGTGACATCAATTGGTGAAGTGGGTTATTGGCTACTCGACCCACCTGAGTGTAAACCTCCCATCTCCCCTCCACTGTAAACAGATTGTACACTTGACTTGTGTCTGGGCTCCATTCACTCCTATTCATCCTCACTGTTGACCATAGGCTCCTCCTCGCCTACACTAAAAGACTTCATACATACATTTACATATATTTTACGCACGCTGACTAAACCCATTTGCGGATAGCACTGTTCCTCTTGTGTGAGTAAAATGCTTTTGCCAGACGACTGTACAACACCACCGCTACACGCTCTAGCTACTACTATTTACAGTGAATATCAATGAATTTAAAACGACTTTTTAAACATAACAAAAGAATGACATGCAAACATTACCAGGCCTTCGATATAGCACCTTAAATGCAGTCATGCTATACAAGTCCCAACATGCCAGGAGACCTCTCCCCTCGAGGCATTGATTTGAGATCAGGATGTGAACCAAAATCAAATGCAGGTTTCTATTGGCAAATGCAATAGTGTCTGATGCTCACAGGGCCGAGGCTGCTATACCAATCTGAAGATGACTACAGTACTAAAAAACATATATGAATTATACTTTCGTTTATAGATTTATAGATTTTTAAAATATAAATTATGATTTCCAGTTATTAGCCTGACCAGCCAGTCCTAGGTTGTATGTGGTTGACCTTAATTAAATATCTTTTTGCATTACCTCCTTAGGGAAATGTATCCTTTTCCATTTAACCTCCGCTTTACATGCTAGCTAGCTCACTGTGTCGCCAAGCTAACAGTCACTTTCATTAAAATCGTAAAACATAAAATAAACAACCTATTAAAATTCTAATAATTCTAATTAATTAAAATAAAGACCAGTTAATTATTTTTATATGTAGGATACTTCAGTTTGTGGTGTTATTTTACCGTTTATTATGCCTCAAAATTAGCATTAGCGTTAGCATTGAGACACAAACATGTCTCTTTCTAAACACAGAAGTGTCTTGTCCACTGCCTGATTTTTAAACACTGTAATGATCTGATATTTTGTGTTTAGCTCAGAGATGACACCTTTTGTTGTTCTTTTTACTGTTTATGTGTTGTTGTTAACGTAACTGCTTTTTTATGACACTTGGTTGCTATGATGACAAGTTGATGTGAAGGTTCTGGTCTGTTTTGGAGACTGGCTCCAGTGAGTTGAGACTGCTGTTGTTTTGCTCTTGTTTTGCTCTTGTTTTGGTGTGGGTTACGGCCTACAGCAGCCCTTGTGTTCAGAAAATAAACAACTGGAAGAAATGTGGTGTGTTTCCTTACACCAGAACGCTACAATATTTATTAACTTTAGTGTGACTCGGCAAAAACCTCATAGAGGTAAAATTGGACAGGAAGTAGTGACGCAGACGCTACAGTGAGGTTGCCGGGCTCTGTTGTGCACAGAGCTTATTGTTTACAATGTGACTTTTATGTTGATGGGGACACTATAGCCACAGAAGACATATTTAAATCAAACTCAGGGAATCTGGGAACTTGAATCTGCAATTTTGGTAGGGTGAAACAAGTGTTTAAAGTTGCATATTTTCTGCTACCCACTCTGTTTAACAGGACATGGGTCAGGTCTCTATGAATGAACCCCTTGTTACTTTATGGGTCCTCTTTAAATGTGTGCACTCTATGGGTCCTTTTTGTTTAAGGGACTTACTTCTACCCTATACTCCACCCAGAGCCCTGAGGTCAGCTGACCAAGCCCAGAGGTGACACAGTCTTTTCTGTGGCAGTGCCCAGACTCTGGAACAGTGCCCTCTGCCTGTCAAATCCTCTCAGTCTAGAAAGAAAACGCACCTCTTCTCCCTGGCATTTAACACTAGACAGGATATACAGGTATTTTATTGTCCCGTTCCTGTGATTCATGTGATCTGTATATTTGTTTTTTGTTGACTTTTATATGAAGCACTTTGGTCAGCTCAAGTTGTTTTAAATGTGCTATATAATGAACGTGAATTGAATTGAATTACTGAACGCTGTTGTTTCCATTGAATGGGCAAATAATAAGATATAAACAAGTTATCTGTAGACTTGAGTGAAAAAAAGTTACATTAGGGCATTAATTTGATCTGTTTTTAGAGTAAAAGATGTTTAGAATCTGTAATGGAAGAGTTCTGGTCTGATGCCCAACTCATGACACCAGTCCAAAATAGTTCTGGATTCTACCAGTTTACAAGTTGCTGGTCAGGCTAATCACATTTTTCCTCATAAACGTCAAATCAAGATAAAATAATCTATTAAAGCCACAGTATGTAACTTTATAGCCAAAAAAAATAGACCGGAGGAAAGCCTTGTCCTGCTTGTTTCCATGGAAATGTGGTTCGTTCGGCTATAATATTCCACCGTATGGCATAAAACCTTTGTATCTCCATGGTTTTAACTTTCTGTTTCCATGGAATCATACAGGTGACACCCCACCTCCAAAAAGTTACATACTGTACCTTTACGTAAAATAGAGTCTAAATTTAAAATCCCAATTTCCCAACCTAATAAAAGTAAGTAAATACATCGCATTTATAGTTAACATCTGGCCATTCTTTCCCCCTTTTTCAGAATGGCGCCTTCCCTTAAGTCAATGTTTCATGCAGTTTCCTAATCATTTGAAAGCATGCGAGATGGTATCAGCGCTCGGCCCGTCGGTTTGCGTGTGGGAAAGAGAGAGAGAGAAATGTCAAAGCAACAAGCCACGCAAAGGAAGGAACGAAGGATAAGGAGGGAGGAGAGGAGAGGAGGGGTTTTGGACTACTTACGTTGACCTCAGTGATCGCTATGTCAACAATGCTACCCACAACTATTAAGGCATCAAATGTGTTCCATGCATCAACAAAATAATGCTGGGTTGGGTGGAAAAAAGAACAGAACAGATAGAAAAAAATGAAAAAATGGAAAATAAATGGTGAAAGAAACCAAAGGAGAGAAGAGAAAAAAAACATTATATATACATGAATATTTTAAAAGGACATTGGAAGGTTGGACGCAGCAGACGCCGCTCATGCTAACTGCTTGTCCAAAAACAAAAACTCAACCAAAGGGGTCACTGTAATGCAAAATGCGCATAGGGTGATTGATCAGTTGGTTAGTTTCGGTTAGTGGAAGCATCACAATCTGGAAACGGTCAAAAAACTTCGAAGATTTTCAAAGATTTTCAATGCTAAATCCTGCCCCTGCTGTCTACAAGAAGAAGACGCCACGTTTGCAACTGTGGCGCAGCCCATTGGTAGCCATCTTGGATTGTAGGATGGAAAGAGAGAGAGAAAGTTGAAAAAGATAAACAGGTAGATTGATAGAGAGAAAAAGACAAGACAAAAGAAAGAACTAATAATAGACAGACAGAAGAGGAGAGGTAGAAGAGAGAGGGATGGGGCGTGGTACTTACGTTGATCTCACTTAGAATGACGTCTATAATGCTGCCAATTACGATGAGGAAATCAAACACATTCCAGGGATCACTAAAGTATCCCTA